>VZTX01018107.1:24859-67450 GCA_013400915.1 Pardalotus punctatus | reverse complement strand
GTGCCAGTTAGAGACCACCTTAATTAATTTATTAAGAGGCAACCCATCCATCACTTCTCTGGGGATCCCCTTTTTGATGCCTAATAACCACAAATGCTGATGGCTAGAGTTCTGTTTTCTATTTTCTGGGTCTTCTCTATGAGGGACTACAATGTATCTGACACCTCTCATTTTTCCTGGTTTTTCCTCTAGGGTTTTTACAGGTCCATATTTTTTACTGTAACTAATCAAATCCTCTGCCACCTCACTCCATGTCCAGACTTTATCATCATCAGCAGGTGAATTTGAGTGTGAGCCTGGCGGCTGGGAGGGGATTGAGTATGGGATGAGCCTGGGATCTGTAGATCCAGTTCGGTCGCTCGGGTTTCCAAGAAATCTCTCTAGCTTCTCTATTGGACCTATAGCCGCTATGGACAATGGCCATAGGCTTGAGTAATTCTGGAAAACCTCGAATTAACGGGGTCATCATTTCAGGCTTCACAGGTAATTGCATAGGGGATTCACAGCCAGGAATTAATTTTCTCTCATGTATCATCTGCAGGCAAGAGGCTTTGTGGACACTTTCTAAAAGGTGGTCAGGGTACTAACTATGGCTAAAGGGTCTCCCCTTTCTAAAGGATTGTGTCCCCCGGCCCAAAAAGCAGCACACTGAGTTAGGGACCATGCATCATGTTTGTCTCCGGTTGTTAAGAAAACACCATGTCCCCAATAACCACTGGCTTCCTGTTCAGTTAACTGAATCTGGTTTCCCCCAGTAAGGGACATTTGGAAGACGTATTCTGTTTCTGATTCACGGGGAAGCTGCCTATGCTCCTTTTTCAATTTAGCGAATTCTGTAGCAGTGAATGGTGTCTGTTTAGTGGTAATACGCAGGTCAGAATTCTCATCATTGACATAAAAGTATTCAGTTTTAATTAAGGGTCTCATATGACGACAGCAATTTTCCCCACAGTTCTTTACCAGGGTTAAATCTTTCTGGAGGTATATTTGGTTAATGCGAGGGGTTTCCTTTTCCTCTGCCTCTTTTGGTGAGTCAGCATCCCCTGAATTCTTAAGATATTCGTGTCTCAAAGCAGCTCGCAGCAATTGAATTTCAATTTTGTCTTGTTCTGATTGTTTCTGCAGGATTTCTACTAGGTTTTGCAATGAGTCAATAATAGCTTTTTCTTCACTACACCACTTAAAGAGGTGATCTATAGCTGCTGTAAGACATGCTTAGTTCTAAGACAGAGCAGGTTATGGATTTGTTACAGCCAAGTTTGAATTTTGCCTCATGCTGTAAAGAACATATTCTATCAGTTACACTCTCTAAATTAAACCAATTTTGTTGCGCCCAATCCAGCCCTCCTGGAGAGGGTCTGGCATTGTGTTTTGCTAGTAGAGCATAAAATGCAGCTTTATCTTTTGCACTAAAATTTGAAGCCATTTTTATGAAGGGACCAAGACCACTACAGGGAGGTTAAAACTTATTTACGCACCAACACACACCGCAACTGGGCTGTGTCTCCCTTCGCTTCCCTGCATGGTTAAAGAGACCAAAATCTGCTTGGGAGGTGCTCTTTTAGTTTCTAATAGTTGTCTCTTCACTACACCAAGCAGATCAAACTTCTATACTTACACCAACACAACACTCCCCCTTTTGCACTAAGAGATCCTTTCTTTTTTGTGAATTTCTGAAGACAGAGCCCTCAGCTGAGTATAGGGGTACTTTTCACTTAGGCATGTGCAGTTTGCGGGAAATTTGAGTCACCCCCCCCTTGCTTTCTAGACACTGCTCATCCCTTTCAGGGTGTCGGGCTAGGTGCGGCTGGAGTAAAACATCCTTCCCCTAATGCAGACTACACAGGGCCTGGTAACCCCTTCTGTCTGTCAGAAATCCTGTCCATGACGCCAATTTAATGTTACAATCCACTAAGCATAGAGGAGGATTCGTGATGGTTTGTTTATCAGAATCTCAGGGTGCAAAAGAAACACAAACAGGGAATTTTTAGTTTTAGTCAAAGCAATGTGCTTTATTGAGTGCCAACATGCAATTATTGAGATAGAGAGGGAGAGATATAAGAAACAAAGGACAGAGAGAAAAAGAGGGGAGGGGGTTTATAGCTACCAACGGCAGGCGGAATCCTCGTGGTCTTCTGCCAATAGGTCTTCTTCCATGGGGAGATCTCATAGGGGTTTTCTCAGAAGGTCTCTTTATAGTTCTTTCCAAAGCAAAGGGCAGATGGCCAAGGGGTGGGAGACAGGTATGGGCCTTTTCAAAGAGGCATAGGTGTACGGGACTTTCAGTCCTTTCTCGCCTGGGTGGCCTGGAACAGTAGTGAGCAGTTCCTCCTGCATCTCCCAGCAGACACACCTGCAGCACTTGGCAGGCATCCCATCTCAGTTTGGCCAGGACTTCTGTGCAAAAGTCCTCTTGCCCCTGTAGATGATCATAAGACAGATGAAGGGTCTTCGAACCTCCTCTTACAGCAGGTAACTTATTACATTTGGTTGTCAGGTTTATTCATACGAGACATTAATAGTTCATTTTCATCATGGAGAATATTTAGTTCAGTGAAATTTTTAAAAGTGAAAAACATTATTCTGGATTGAAACTCTGCCATTCAGCTGAACAAAAATTATGAATGCAAAAGATCCAGATGTAAAATTTAAATTCTTAGCATGACAGGATGATTTATGAGGCACTGCAAAATTATTTTCTCCAGTCTACTATATCCATTTGCTTCTGCCTCTGTATAAGCTTGAAAGTTTTATTTGTTCCATGCTGGAATTTTTCCCCCATGCATCACCCATGCTGTTTGACTTGAGACTGTCAGGTTGCTAAGGACTTCATGCTTCTAGGATTTAATGAAAAAGCGTTGATGATCTCAGGAGTCCATAGACAATATCAGAGAATGCGCTTGCCAGCTTTTCCTATTACAGGCAGGATTTGAAACACTGAACTAGGTAATGAATTATCCACAGAAACAGAGAATGTTGAGACTAGGCAAGCTGACAATCAGCCATGGTATTAAAAACCACCTGCAGGAAAGTATTTTTTCTATTTTTTTCTTTCTTGTTCCACGCAGGAATTGATGTTCTTCTTGCACACCATGCATGATGTATAATGAGTAAATGAAACATAAAAACAGTGCTAGGAATTGCATACACCTTGAGCACCCAAAGCAGGGACTTAAACCAGCCGGCTGTGTTCAGCTGGTGTGACTAACAGTGATGAGAGTGTGCAAAATCAGGGTTGCATCACTGTCCAGTTCTGTCTTACTTGCTTCGGTTACATATCTTTAATGGCATCCATGCATATGTGTGGATAGGAAGGCAGGTCTGCTTCCTCTGCCCCGAGTGATTTTCCCTGGGGTAACCTCAGCCTTACAGCACCTGAGGTGATGTGTGAGGAGTTTGGCTCTCATTGGGTTTGCTGTTCATGACTTCACGCAAGGCACCAAAGAAAGGTTGCCTTCTTTTTGGAGTTGCAGATACCCTTTCCAAGTTAATTCAGCCTTGTTAAGAAAAGCAAGTCAAAAAATATGGGTTCAATGGATGTTTGAGAGTGTAAATCAACAGAGAATGAAGGGAGGTTTCCTCAAAGGTTGCAAATGGCATACCAAACCAATTCCAAGTTCAACAAAGCACAGACAGCAATATTGTAATTATCAAATGTTTTTTCACAACTGTACTATTAAGGGTAACAAATAGCTGTTAAATGCTCTAACATTGTAATGTAAGTTGTACTTACATTTCAGTGAAGTACAACTCCTACTGGCTGGCTGGAGCTTTTATAATCAATTTATAAATGAACTTCTTTATATCTACTCTATTTTAACAGTGATGTAAAATCCATACCATTTGAATATGGTCTGTACTTTGCTTTGACTTAACCAACTCCTACACTTTCTAGCATGAAAAGAAAAGCATTTTATGGATTTTTTTCCTGATGTGAACCCCTATAACCATATGAGTGATAACAAATGTGTTCCATTTGGGGTTTTTCGGTGCTTATTTTGCAAATCTCAAAGCCTGCAAAGACTGTGATGAAGGTGTCCCTGGCTGTGGCAGTTTTTCCCTGGGTTGTGTAAATGTGCACAGCACTGCTAAAACATTCCTCAGTTTCTGTACCCAGGAGCAGGGAGGCATTGTGCAGAACAACCCAAGGAAACATCTGCCTGGTTTCCAGAAATCCTGAGGCAGTGCCAGGCTCAGTTCAGCACAGGAGCCCTGCTGCCACCTGCACTGCCTCATTCAGCCTGGTGGCTCCCAGCACCACCCAGATTGCGGCTCCACCAGGAGTGCCTGCGCCAGGAACATGCTTTGCTGTCAACAGGCCACAGGCAGTGTTGGAAGGACAAAAAATTCATGCATTTTTATGAACTTCTCAGTACTCTGACTTGCAGTGAGTGCCAGCATGTACTCTACTTGGTTAAAAATTGCTCCATACCAAACCATTCCTGTCTTTCTTTTGAATTTTTTCCCTTTTGGAATGACCATCTCCTTTGTTTTCTATTCACAGGCTGGTTTACAGACCTACTGCTTCCTAGTGTTTGCTGCCATCTGCTTGGCAGGAGCAACCTACCTGTTTTTTGTCCTGCCTGAAACAAAAAATAAGACATTTCATGAGATCAGCCAAGCATTTGCCAAAAGGAATAAAGTAACTTTAGAAATGCAAGAGATGAATCACTACCCTGGGGAGAGGAAATCAAGTGCAGAACAAGAATCAAATTTCACATCTTCAGTGGACAATGGGGAAAGCAAGAAACGGATTGTGTAAAGCCAGGATGCTCTTTCAGGGGATGGGGGAAAGCGTGCGCTTTTCATTTATAGCAGTGCACAACTCGTATATTTTATGGGACATCATGAACTGCTTCCCCTTTGAAAATGTTCTAAGTGAGCGTGGGTGAACTCATTAGCAGCTAGGGTAATGTTGAGGCAATGAGGGGTGGGAGCAGTGGCAACCGATAAAATAAATGGGGTGGGGTTCTCTTGGCACCTGTGAAGAAGCTGCTGTGGTGAGAGCTGTAGGTAATGCAGACTCAGAGAAGTGAGGTGGCAATGGGGAGCCAGGTCTGTGAGCAGCAGCTGGCTGAGCACCCCATGTGCCCACAGGGAGCTCTGCAGGCTCTCTCCATGACAAGGAGGAGGCAGGGGAAAGGGAAAATGTCCCAGTGGGGTCTGCTGAGAAGCAAACCTGAAATGGCACCAGAATGTATTTCTCCACATTTCCCAAGATGTCATTCAAGTTCCCTACAAGAATTGAGATGACACTCCCCTGACGTCCCACTCCTTTTCCAGATATTTTGACTTTCAGTTGCATTGTTTGAACATCTCCCACCTTCCCAAAAATGGGCAGTTCTGGGTCCTGATGAGTTTTCTTGTCTCACTTGCAAATTCTGATTGCATGGTAATAGAGTTGTCTCTAGTTTCTGGGTTTGCTGGCACTGCATTTCTCTGGAGACAAAAATTTATATAATTTTATTTTATAAGAATAAATTTAGAAGCTTTAATATAAAAAGAAAACTAAACCGCATGGTAAAGTGAGAGACCTCTGATAGCATGTGTAGGGTATAGTATGAAAACAAAGATTCAAATATGAAGTGTTCCAAGGATTGGGGTTTTTTAATTAATTTGTTTGTTTATTGCTTTGCTTTTCACATTCCTTTTAAAACAAGTCTTAGGAGCCAAAATTCCCCTGAGACTTGATAGGTGTTAGTTCTTAACACTCAGATCTCTCCAAAGCAATTTGGATGCCTATTCCTTGCTTAAACACTAAAGTTTTTTTTGGGCATTAGATTCTGAAGCTCCAGGCCTAGTTCACATTAATAAATCTTAGAGCTGCTCTCAGTTAGGAGTAAGACACAAGAAGAAAGTGCAGCACATAGGTAGAGTCAGCTGCTTCCACAAGTTATATTTACTAATCCAGAAATTCATTCATTTGGAGCATTTTTATGAGAAAATTTGCATATATATTAATACATGCATACATACATGAATATATTTTTCCAAGTATAGATATATATTAATATTCAATGACTTAGTATTAGTGCCTTTAAGGTGAAAGAGGGTAGACAGAGATTGGATATTAGGAAGACATTCTTTACTGTGAGGGTGGTGAGGCACTGGAACAGGTTGCTCAGAGAAATTGTGGGTGCCCCATCCCTGGAAGTGTTCAAGTCCAGATTGGATGGGGCTTGAACAACCTGGTCTAGTGGAGGGTGTCCCTTCCAAGGGTGGGGGATTGGAACAAAATGATCTTTAAGGTGCCTTCCAACACAGGCTATTCTACAATTCTGTGATTTTTATTCATATATATAGAGACACAATGGATAATTATTTTCCGGTAGCCGGCGGGGGTCTTTGTATTTCTCCAACTGATAAGCTGGTTTTTGTTTTGTTCTACACTGTAAATTACACTGTAAATTAAAATCAGAGATCCTAATGTTCAGCTGTTACTACTAATTTATGTGTATAGTTTTATACTGTGATTTATTTGTATGTGGCATATTTACTGCAGACATTGTAAGCTGACCTAATAGGGCAATTTCACTACTAGGTAAGACAAAAAAATGATGGGTGCCTTTAAGCCAGAATTTATGTTTTTTTTACTGGGATAGAGGTATAGCAATAAGAAAATGAAAATATATATGAGAAAGAGAATTAAGAATGAAAAAAAAAATTATGGGTTTGGTGCTACTATTAAGAAAGAGTGAATCTGAGTTATACCAACTGATAGTCACAGATAGAAGCTAATCAAATACTGTGGAGAAAACTGAGGAAAACTGCTATTTAATAACCACTTGTAAAATTATATATATAGCAAATGAAAATATTAGCTTTCAGTGCCTTTAATTCCCTATTCCATGTGTTACATGAGGCTTGCTAAGTGAATAGCTATGCAAACAATATGCGTGAATGCCAGCCCTCCGAAAATTTTATGAAAAAATTCTTCCTTTTTTGCCTGCAGAGCAAGACTGGTAAATTGAGACCCTCCCATTCAAACTGGGAATAACTTTCCTTTGTAGCTGGGGCTACTTACATGGTATGATGAGATCTGCTTTGAGTCAAGGTGGCAAGATTGGAAACCATTATTATTAGAATGAGAACAATTTAGCACTTAGTGCTGTTCATTAATGTACATTATAGACACTGTTGAAAGTGTTACCATTGGATAACTTCCATTAAATATCGTGATGACCTGATGCAGCAGTTGTCTCCGAAGTCAGGACTTCTGCAGCAAAATAAAATCACCTTACACTTGCTGACAGTTGCGTTTGGAGCCCAGTTCTGAATGCATGAGTAGAGATGTCAATAGGATTTCCTATCACAGCTCAGGGGCTTGTACAGCATTAACAGCAAGGGGTCACGTTTTTCACTTCTGCAATCCCATTTTCTCATCTCTTGTCCTACCTGAGATGGGCACATAATTTCTGTGTGGCTACAATGAGCTGCTACAGACTGAGTATGCTGTGGGATCGGGGTTCCACATCTCACCAATGGTTTGTTGCCATCTATGTTAAAAGCAATTCCAGATTGAGCTGGAGCTTTGTTCAGTGGCCAGGGAAGTGTCCTCTGCCTTGGTCTGTGGAAGTTTCAGATGTGCCAGTACTTCATGAACTTTCTCATCTCTGACCCTATTGAGAGTTGTGTTGTTATTGAAGTTGTTCCATAAGGGTTTTTTTTCCCATTGTTAATGCTGCTATAGTTTCTCCAGCAATGAGAGAACAAAACGGAAAATATCAGCAATTTATTGCTTGGTTTTTCTTGTTGAATGTATCAAATTGTCTACAGCCTGTACGTTTGACAGCAAGCGTTTTGTGGTGCCATGTTCCCTTTTCCTGTCTGACATTGGGGTGAGGGACTGTGAGATGGTGTTTGTATGAGTGCTACAACTCTGTGTGATCAACTATGTCCATGCACAGTGATTGCTACATAAACCTTTGGAATAAAACTTAAACTATGTGGATTTTGTTCTGTGTAAATCTGTACCTCTACATCTGCATGTTTCAATTCCCTGGGGTTTTGTATGTCCCAGAACGAGACTTTTCAGTCCTATCTCTGGATGACCCAAGTTGTTGTGAACTCTGCAGCTGGGTGGTTGGGAGTTATGGGAAGAAAATGGTCCCTGAAATTTTATACTTTTTAAAACATTATTTATATTTTGATTCTCAAATCAGATTCCACATTTCATTTTTTCATATGTTTATACTGGGCTGTAGATATAAAAACACAGACAACAGTGTGAGGAAAATGATTAAAACTGGCTAGTGGTAGTAATATCTGTTTATAAGAATTGTTGAAAATGGTGGGGCTTTTTGCAGAATCTTGTCATTTGCAATGGATACATTTGAGTTGCTACATCTCTACTTTCTGATGAGAAATTGTCAAGTGACTATTTCTGCTACAAAGATATGCAAAACCTGAAATCTGAAATATGTATAAAAAGTTGAATTTCATACTTCAGGTTTTGAAGCCAATTTTCACTCCACAAGGATCTGCTTTCTAGTGGGAGAAGATGTGAGTAATAATCCATATGGGATAATTTTCATCTCCAGAGTAAAATGAAAAAAAAAAAAAAACCCAGTAAAAAAACCCACTCCAAAACCAAGTCTTTGAAATTTGCCTTCTTTCATTTGACTATTTTTATGTGCTATTGCTTACAGGCATCACCATGTAAACTATTGGAGCTCACATCACCTCACACAGCAGGAAGAACAAATCCAAGCAAAGCATTCTTAGGAAATGCCTAAGAATGGATTTTTTCTTTCACTGTCACTCCAGTAAACAGAGTCCAGATAAAATCTAAAAACCTGAAATACATAGATCCAAACTGAATCAGGTTTGTTAATGCAAACATTCGTGCAGTTAGAACATTCAGGTTTGAGTCCATACCTAATTGTTTCTGCGAGTGAGTTTATTTGAAAGTGAGCGCTGTGGAAAGGTGAATTTTATGGCAAATGCTTGGTACTTGGACTCTTAATCAAGTTATCACAGCTCAGTAAACAATCATGCACAACCTGAGTCACCAGAGCCCTCTTCCTTTCAAGCTGAGCTGCATTGACCCTGCTTTTTCCATGACCTAAGAGAAACGCAGGCAGTGGATAATCGAGCTGTTTCTTCAGATGTTCCTGCTAAAGCTTCACTACAGTTAAACTCTTTTAAACTTGGATTTTGAGATAAGGAAAAAAAAAAAAGGTATAGAAGAAAAGTTTTAAGGAGACATTTACATAGTGATTAGTAAAGTCAACAAAAATCTTCTCCAGTGGTTTCAACCACACAAATGTACCCAAGAAAGACATGGAATACATACAGGAATTCCAAGCTTGGGAAACCCAGCACATTTTTATCCTCTTTATATAGTAAATCAGTGGCTTGTTTTCTCAGTCTAGGAAAACAATAGTATTGTTCAGATGTTGCAAAAGCACTGATCTGATGCTTTTCTGATTTTGGGAGCAGGGAAGGGGTTGGTTGGTTGAAGATCTGTTGGTGGTTTTATTTAAGAGAATAGTAGTCTGGCTCATACAACAAAGCAGAGTACCAAGAATGAGACTGCTGGAGTTGTTGATTGTCTTAAGATGATTCTCAAGATGTAAAAATCCAAATATAACCCTGTCAGACCCTTGAAGCACAATCCATTAAGAGCATGATCTTGTAAATGTAGGAGATCATTTGGCTGCTGCTATGTAAGCTGACATGCAGAGACATTGATTTTTGTTTCATTTTCTCTTGCTCCTCGCAGTAAAAAAAGTCAGTCAAGCTAAATGCAATGCTCAGTTCTATGTTTGCCCACCTTTTGTTTCTGGCTGGTTTCACCCAATTATATAAGAATTTTTACAGTTCACATTTGAAAATCAGAAAGCAATAGTTACTTAGGAAAAGCATATATGCCAAAGATTACAAAGATTAAAATTTTCTCTACAGGCTGACATTTTCAAAGATGAATGCAAGAGTTAACCTTTTAAATCCAAATTTCACATCATGTCATCTCTTTGAATTAAACTCTAATGTCTATGTATATGCATATGTGTATATATAGAGAGAGTTTTATGTTATCCCATGGAAAAGGTTTAGCAACTTTAATTCTTATTCATGAAATAAATAGGACAATTTGGATATTGTATCAAGCTGTGAGCTGGGCAGGTCAAGAACACTGGGACTCAGACACTTGGGTTAACAATCTTAGCTAAAGCTTGTATGATCTTCTGTTTGGAAATGTTGTTTAGCAAGGCTGTCATAGATTTTGGCCAGCCTTAGATTTTTCATTTTTCTCTTTTCTAAACTGCTAGGTAGAGACTACTATGCTAATTTGCTTAAATTTATTTTGAAGTATCAAAGGAAAACATCAAAACCCTTTTCATCCAAATAGAGAACAATTTGTATTGAAGACCCTCAAGAAGCAGGATACATTAGCATAGTGCTCAGGCTGGGCCATGCCAAATATCCTCTTCCAGGATCTAGTGATGCATTTTGTACACCCGAATCTCTCAGCCTTTCAGTGGGGAGGTCTCATCACCATCACCTCCCTTCTTCTCCCTCCTCTATCCCACCTTCCCCTGACATGGGCTGTGCATGCTCCAGGATGAAGTGTGCCAGCACATCTTTACAAACTGCATTTTTATCAAATGAGAAGGGAAAGAGGCAGAAAGGAGGGGGTCGCCTCTCCGTGGGATGAAAGGGTGGCACTATGCAACCTATGGCTCTCTTGCACACTGCAAGGTACAGCTGCACTTTTAAACTTTTTTATAGACTTTAGAGAGGACATGAGCAATGCAGCCACAAAGAAGGCAGAAGAATCTCGGAGTTTGTGACTGAGCAGCTGCTGACAGATGAAATCTGTGCTGAGAAATCATCCAAGTGACTTAGACACTGCTACTGTTGATTTAATTAGTATAAAACATACAGGTATCTGAGGTATCACTCTGAGATAACGGTAAAAGCACTGCTCACTTTGCAATAGTAATCAAAGAAAGCAAAAGGCCAAAGGGATAACAGTGGGCATGACAAGAAAAATCTTATATTACAAATTAAGTTTTCTAGTGGAATATCAGTTAAGAATAAACATGACCAAGAAAAACAGGATGCAAGAGAGATGGATGGCTTATTTTTCAGTACATGACACCTATTCAATGAGCAATTAAAAATTAATTTAAAGATAATAGAAAAATTCAGAAATGCATAACCAAAGTTGTATAATTAATTAGCACAAATTAGAATTAATGCATTTTTATGGGAGTAGATATTTCAGTTTATGATAGTTTTCATATTTAATTTAGACATCAGAAATAAATAAAAGCTATAGCTAATAAGAGCTAAGAAATTTCTCTGAGGAGCTGAGTCACCTGTAATTGGCCATTAGATCACACTTTCACCTACTTTTGAGATGTACAGATAAATTACGGACACAAGCTGATGCTTTTCTGGATCGTTGCTCAGACAAGCATTCATAATTCTTACAGGTTGCAGCAAGCACTATTTCCTGACCCAAAATACAGTAGAAGTGGGGAAACCCCAGCACTATCCAATAAATAAATAAATAAGTAGATCAATCAATAAATAAATTAGACTTGAGGGAGGTGAGGATAAAGGAGGGAAAAGAAGGGAGGTGATGGTGATGAGACCTCCCCACTGAAAGGCTGAGAGATTCGGGTGTACAAAATGCATCACTAGATCCTGGAAGAGGATATTTGGCATGGCCCAGCCTGAGCACTATGCTAATGTATCCTGCTTCTTGAGGGTCTTCAATACAAATTGTTCTCTATTTGGATGAAAAGGGTTTTGATGTTTTCCTTTGATACTTCAAAATAAATTTAAGCAAATTAGCATAGTAGTCTCACGTTATTAAAAAAAAAAAAATCCCTCAAACCCTAAATTGTTTTCATACAAGGAAGCTTTCAGATTGAAATTTAAACATTATGCCTGGTGATAACCATTGGGAAATTGTGTGCTGAATTTTTTAGCTCCTTTAGGACCTTTGCTACATTCTATTAACTGAGTTTTGCACAGCTGTTACTTGGTACAAGTTTCAGCCTCTTCTCATTGTTCACAGCCTTGGCTAATAAGCATGAGAAATGAGCGTTAGTAAGACAGAAAAAAATTGTAACAATTCAGCAATAGTAGGAGGAGAATCAGCATGTCTGGCAAGCTTGTGTGTTTGCTATGAACCAGGACAGCTGGCTCTGATTATTTAAAATTTGAAAACCTAGCTAAGTAGGTTCTCTAGATATTATCAAACTATTTACTAAATGGGGTCAGTTTGCACTCCAAACTACAGGCTTGAAGAGTTGGAGTCCAAAGGGAGTAGGTGATGTCAGCACTCAGAATGTAGGTGGTGCTGAAGAGATGATCACTCTGGAATTCAAAATTGTTCTCAGCTCTAAGGCAATTTTTGGTTTAAATTTAGAAGTGACAGAAAATTGTAACACATCATACATGCCTTCACTGTCATTAAGTTACTCAATACTACTTAAAAAATCAGATTTTGAAGGCAGAGACATTTCTTTTATCTTTCAAATGAAAGACACTGACAATGCTTTCTTCTGTACACAATATTAGAACATGGACACTTATTTGATGGCCACTTTTGATCAGTTATACCATGAACAGGTTCACCAGGCAAACAGCAGAAAACTGTTTCCAGCTCCCCCGACAATGCGGTGCCTTTTAGGTTGCTCGTATTTCAGAATCAAAAGAAAAATGCCAAAACAGTAAAATACTGAAGCCATTTAGCTCTGGAGTTCCAGACCACAGTTCCTGGAGAGGTTTTACCATTAAATATTGCACGTGGAATCTGAGGTAGGTAATGGCTTGCATTGTACCCTTCCCTTTCATCACAGGCCAGGCTTTCACTCAAAACCTTTACACAACACTGAATATTCGCATAAATGCTTGTAGTGATGTGAAAATTATTGATCAGCAACAAAAATGAGAGCTATTCATAAAACTAAAAATTAACAGGACTGGGTCCTGGTTCAGTAAACAGCAGATATTACCAATCTCCCCAGGCAGTGATCCGATAGATTTATTATGGAGTTAACCAGATTACAACTGTTGCCACCTAAGAAGAGTGAAATTAAAACCATCTCTACAATTTGTTTTCTGCTTTGAGAATCTGCCTGGCAGGAATTAGTACAACGACCAGGTTTGCCCTAGGAATTTATCTGTAATATTTTGTCTGACATACATGCACAACTCGACCAGCCCGCCATCTGCCCTCCTTAAAACTGAGGGGGTTGGACCAAGTTCCTACACATTGTCACTGCTGACAGCAGGTCACAGATCTGTTCCCTCTCCCTCAGCCTGGCAGAAGTGCTTGGTTTAGTCCCTTCACAGCTACTTAAAGGACAAAAATCTTACCATTTATTGAGATGATACATGATAAATGCCTAATCTACTCTATGACCTTTTGTGCTTCATGTTTATGAAACTCAATAGTTGCTTTATTCTATAATTTTTTGTGTTCACTTTATTTGTATATATATCTTTCATACCAGCAGAACTCCAGCCCTTGCCTCTTTCTAAGCTGCAGAAACCTGAAAGATCAGACTCTCTTGCACTATAAAACCAAAAAAAAATTTTGCATGGTATTTGTTTAATAAAATGTTAAATAACATTTTTGCAACCCCCTTCAAAAATCTCTGGTTTTGTCAGCCAGACAATAGCTAAGAGAGTATCAGAGGGAAAGGATGAAGCAGCACAAGAACAAATGTCATAGAGGCTCACAAAGATGTTGAAGCCAGAAGAGTTCCTCTTCCTCCAGCTGCTACTGTCCTGGAAGGAGCCAGCTGAGCTGCAGGACAGCTCTGCGGGCTGTGAGGCTCCCACCACATCAGGGGAAGGAGCAGCATTCTGCTTATGTTTCCAACAGCTTCTCAGACAAATAGCAAACTGTGAAGGGGATGTGTGAAGCAGAAATAGCAGCTAAACGCCAGGCTCTGCCCAGCCAGGCTCTGCCAGCTGACCCTTCAACCTAAGGTGCATCCTTAGCACATTAGATTTAACACACAGCAGAAATGCCTACAAACATTTCTAGCCCAAGGAAAAATCTCTACCTGGAAAAAAACTATGTGTAATGCTCAAAAGTTGGGTTTTCTTCAGGTATGACAGCCCACTGACAATGAAACTGCAATCATGCACCAGTTTGGTTAGACCTCACTGCTATTTGGTGGAGCAAATAGAGTTCTGTCAGTGTGGTGATTAATGACTAATACTCTCAGATGTATCCCAGTGCAAAGCAGAAGGAAAAACGTACAGTAGACAGCTAGATATTAGTCAGTTATTCCTTGTATACATTCAGCAGGGTATGAAGAATGCTCACAGACTTTAAATATCTTCAGCTGTTATGATGGTAGTTGATTTTTAAAATAATGATTTTCAGATAATTGCTCCTTCCAAATGTTTCTTCTGTAATAAACTCAAATAATAGTTATGTACAGAGAAACAAGCACCTTAGACTCAAGGGAAGTCTTTCTTATGGGTCAAGTGTGCAGCTATGTGATTCATTCCCAAAATTACATGTGTAGAGATCTTTTTATTTAAAACAGGGAATGTATACAAAAATGTATTTTCATTTTAATAATTGTATTCAGTTACTAAATCCATTCTGAGAACAATAGAAATCATATGTAGCATAAGGGAATAATTATATATGTATTTTCATGCAGAGTTCTTTATAGTTAGACACTTTTATATAAATATATATATGTGTATATATATACACACACACATATATATAATACAACTTCATATGCTGTACAATTTTTTAAAAATATTTCTAATAGCAATAATTCAGTAAGCTGTATCTCCTTACACATGCGAATCATGTATGTCTTTATTAAATTGCACAAACTGAAGCACTTCTCCAGACCAGTACACAGATTTATAAATTATCTATGTATCTGTCAAGAGTTTAGTGATTTGTGTTCTTTAGTTAGAAAGAAGTTCTATAAATCATTGCTGGAATAGTTCTAGTCCTTCAAATATAAGTGCAACTATGTACAATTAGCAGAGAGGGATTCCTAGTCCCTGCTGGTCTGACTTTTTTTACATTCACTCCCAGTTATTGATGCAAACTTTGTAATATCTGTGTACTTCTGTGTGAGTTGTCAGTGCAAATCCAGGGCTAAATAACAATAACAAATAACAATAGCCCTTGCAGAACTTAGAGCAGCTTAAAAAGCCCCTGAAACTAAGTTTTTGTAGGTTATTTTCAGTCAAGTCCTACACAAAGTATATTCAGAAATTCTCACACAGCTTAACTAGCAGCTTTGAATGCCTCATGAATTTTTATGATCTTGTTAATACTGAAATAGTGGAGTCCTTTCTATATTGCTTAGTTTACACTGGCAGTAGAATGAGGAGTTATATTAATCTATTGTTTCCTGCATCTTTTTATGAACTTTAGCATAATGTTTACAGAAAAAAATGTGTGTGGTAACATAGATTCAGAGTCTTTGGGGCTTGACAGCTAAAGCCTGTGCTCATACACGACCAGATGGCTCAGGTACAGTAAAACACTTTTTAATTTAGTCTCCAAAGCGAAATCCACTGTTTTTGCACAAACTGGAACTTTTGTCCTTGTTTGAATTTGCCAAACAGTTTCACAGCTGCTCAGTGGGTGCTCTCAGCCTGCCTGACCAGGTCAGAATCCTGGCTCCTGATTAATATTTTCAGGGGAACTGCTAAGGATATGGAGGGGGAAAATCACATTATTCAGCCTGCATGTTGACTTCACTGCCAAATGACACTAAGCCATTGAGAACATCCTTTTTCTTAGTCTCAGCTTCTTCTTTTAAGCACAATCCTCATGGCACCTTCACTCCCCACATAATTCCAGCCCACTCCTCATACTATCCATCAATTCCATTGTTTTCTGCTTCCTAGCAGCTTACATACCACTGGTGCAAAGAGCATTTTTCATGTCTGTAGTCCTGTAGGTTTTTTATGAGAATTATGATCTACACATTTTCACTCAATCTTCAAGCCCACCTCTTGTGTTTGAGCCACTGCTGAGGGTTCATAACAAGGTGCAGTTCAGTCCTACAGGTGACAAATCAAGGCTGCGCTGATGCAAAATGAAACCAATCCACAGAATCCAACAGTCAGAGAATATTTTAGGTTGGAAAACTCCTCCAAGACCACCAAGTCCCACCATTAACCCAGCACTGCCAGGTCCAACACTAAACCTGATACATCTACACGTCTTTTAAATACCTCCAGGGATGATGACTCTGCCACTTCCCTAACAACCCTTTGGAACAGGGAAGGGGCTGAGTCTCATCTCATAGGTTTTGAGGAAGATGGTTTTGTGGTGCTGGCAGACATCAGCCTCTGAAGAAAGATTGAAAGAACAGGGCTCAGCATAAAGAAACCTACCACATGAAGAAAAGCCACATATATAAGAGGTTGCTGCAGAAATGGAAGGCATAAACTGTGCTCTTGCTGGATTCAACAAGAACTACTGGGGCTCAATTGCAATTTTTTTTTTTTAATAGCAGCAAAATCAACATGACGGAGTAGATATCTGCGAGAGTTGGGGAAGGTTTTTCTCTGGTTGAGCTAAGGAATAAATTGTAGAAAGGTGATATAGATGCCATTAATACCTCTTTAGCAATGCACTAGGGCTACTTCCATGGTTCCCCCATGGCCTTTTGCCGCAGTCTTCTGATGCTCACAGGTTCAAATTCCTGGACTAAATCATCAACAATGTGATACAAGGCAGGATAAAACCTTTATCACAGCAAGACTATGAAGAGTCAGAAACCACACAGGGAGCAGGAATGTAATGACAATTTCACTTACTCTTTAAGTGCCCTGAATCCCTCAACCCTGGATAGGAGTGAGAAACATGCAGGGGTCAAAGTCACAGATCAGACACAAGTGTTTCTAACTCCATGTAGAATAATCTGTGCTTCAGCTCCTTTCATCTTTTTCTCTTTTTCCACACTATAATCAAAGCCTTTCAGTGCAATTTTCTTAACTGACAGAATACAAGAGATAATTGTTGAATTTTTGAGTAACTTCACCCAGAAAAGCCTCTCCCATGTTAATCCATGTATTTCTGTCTCCAGCAGAAGCATGCAGTATTGATGATATGTTTTTTACTTGCTCAGAACTTATTTTACCCTGAAATTGTTCTACAGTGCAGCAGAGAAAAAGCCACAGCCATACGGAGTGTATCACTTCTAGATAACAGCACTGCAAAATGTGGCTACCTTCTCTCATCCATACATTATCCACAGAGCCAGGGTTTAACTGAGCTCCTCCTGGCTGCAGGAAAAAGTCCAAAAAAAGGAAATCAATAGGAATAGGAAAATGTTTTAATTAGCATCTAAAATTTGAAGATGTATTGATTTGAAAAGTCTCTAGTAATTACAGCTGAGCATCACAATACAGAAATGCCACAATTCTCAGTTACACTCTGTTTTAAAGCCATGTGGCAAAAAAAATAAAATAAAGTTGCTGCTAAATAATTTTATTCTCTTGGCCCAACGTTAGTAGAAGCAGTGATTTGTGTGGATATTCTGGAGCAGGAGATTCCAGTTTCTGTCATCTGGATGGAACCAGTGGGTGGTGTAAATGTGCTCCTCATTAAGGCAATGTGGTTAAATGAAGGAATGAGCTCTACCATAACCCATCGAGAACTTTCCAGGTGCCCTGCTGTGCACCAGGAGCTTGGTAGGCACAAGTTTAATCTTACCAAATGAGTCATGAGAGTATACACTCACTCGATGCCATGTTGAAAATAAACAGAAAATGAAGTTTCTTCAATACATATTCCAAATCCCAACATCTGCTGCACAATAAACCTGCACTGCACAGTTGCTGAATATTAGTCTTTTCATCAGCAGAGATAATCAACTTTGAATAGCTGACTATCTACTTGCAGTAGTTACATAATGCTTTACCTTAAATAGCTCTCCTTTGGAACAGAGACACCCTGTGAAGCACATTTTAAAGATCACTTTTCAACAGCATCAACCAACATCAGCTTGGTCTTAGTCATGAGTCTGCCTCGGGTGAGCTGTGCCCCGTGACCTCTCTGAGCACCTCAGGTGTCACCGTGGCCATGGCTAACACCACACAGCAAGCAATGGAGCTGCACTGCTGCGACAGCTACTGCAACAGTGAAGGGTGAACCATGCCTGCGGGGAGGTTGGGAAAACTCGGGGACCCATCTGCAGATCCTGCTCATTCCTCCTCTGAGAGCAGAGCCACAGGACACCCAAGAAGCTACTTCAGCTCTACTCGTTGTCTGCTCAAGGTCACTTTGTCCTGTCAGAGAGGACATTTGGAGGTTCAGGGAGATCTGATTGCTTTTCCCCTTCAAAAGATTGTCATATGAGGCTGAGAGGGGGCAGGGAAGCTGGCCATACCTATCAGAGCCAAAGTCAATCAGAGTGCTTCTGAGCAGCAGAACAAAATCAAATGCAGCGCAGTCTGCAGCTGCTGCAATGGCTTGAGGCACAAAAGTCTCTGCGTGGCTCTGGCCCCACTCTCAGCTGGGAGCACAGCACCCCACCAGGACACACAAGCAGCAGAGAGGAGTCCTCGAACATCCCCAGCTTACTTTTTGCCATGTAAATTTCACCATAAGCAGCTCTCAAGCTCTAGAAGCCACTGATGCAGGTATATTATTCCATGCTCAATTGTAAATGACATTCAAAACCATAACCCCTTCAGTGCCACTGACCCTTGGGGTGGAAGGGGCCTTCTCTCCCTGTACTGTCACCTCTTTCCACTATTTCTGGTGTCAAAGGCATTTTGTTGTGCTACAGTGGCAAATCCACACTTCATGGCCCGTGTCTCATCCTGGCCAGTTACAACTCACCTAAAACACCTGAATGACTGAAGAACTACAGAAAAAGAGAACCAGCCAGAACAACTTTGACAGTATAAAGAAAACAGAGGACACCTAAAATCAGGGCAGTGGCTGGAGTTTTAGTGCTCATAAAGTCTAGAAGCATTCTTCTAACAGTATAAGAAAAATAAGGGCTAGTTTTAAAATTGTTCCTTCCCATCCAGAGCCCAAATGCCACTGTTGGACTCACACTTGTTGTGGTCACTTCATCCACTGCTCAGAGAATGACACTAATAACTGGCAATGCTTAATTAGTTGGATTTTTTCTTTTATAAAATACTAGTCATAAAGGACAGGCTTTTCAAGAGACCTTGAAATGCATATGAGCAATAGCAGAAGTGGCTAGATTTTGACATGAAATGAGTATGGCAAGTTAGGTCATGAGCATCTTTATTCGGTCAGCACCTGAGCACTGGGAAAAGGTCTCCAAGCAGAGTGGGTTTGAAATCTGACTCTTCTAAATTATTCAAAATGGGTTTTAAATGTTATGGTTTGAGTTGGTCTTAAAGGAAGTAAATTCAAGGACCAGCTTTTTGCAGCAAAGTTGCTCCAGGTATCAAATCTGCCTCATTCAAATTTCTGTCCAACTGCTCCGTAATCTAATAATCACCTTCCACTTTTACAGGTCACACAAATTACTTTCAAATAGAAAGATATGACAAACAGGGAGAGGAATGAACCTGAGAATTATCTAAATTATTCTTTCCCTATCTATCTTGACATTGCCTAGCTTTTCAGAGATACCAGGGTTGCTGCAGTCACACTTGTAATCACTTTTTGTCAAGAATATCAGCCTGGATAGCTGATAAATGTGTGCAGTTTGCAGAAAAATTGAGAAAAATCAGTAATCTCTGGATGCCATGGTGATAAGTGAATGATAGCATTACATTGCTTCCCACCAAAAGTATTGCCCCAGCTGCAACCAGCACTGGATGCAGGGCTTTGTTTCCACATAATTAAATTTTATATCAATCATTAAAAAAAAAAAAAAAGAAAAAGAAAAGAAAAAAAATTTTCTTGAAGTAAAAACAATCCTCTAAATTCTGGTGAGACTCTAACTGTTACTGTGCCTATGTAAGTTTGCATATATTGGTCCTGGGTGTATATCGTGACAGTGGTGATAAAATCCTGGTCCTTTACACCCCCAAGAAGAAACGTAAATTTTATGCTAAGGTGAAATGTGAAAAATTGAAACTGTCCTGATGACAAAGGATGTTTATAGGGAGAAAACACTTCCATGCTTGCCAAGGCACTGAGAGACATCCACGAAGGCTGCCTTTAACCCTAGGGCTGCCTGTCTCCTGCCTGCTACCCAAATTGTGTCCTAAGGAGTCCTTCCCTCTCTAGGCTTTAGGGCAGCCAAGAAAATGAGCACCGCCAGATGAAAGTGAGGGTCTTTTCTAAAACTGCTTCATGAAGGGATACTCATTGTGTGGTACATGTAGACCCCCACAAAGCCAAAGAGCTACAGCCCCTCTTCAGTGATTCTACTGAAATTGGTGTCAAAAGATCAACTCTACACAGACCAGCTGATTATTGAGCACCAGGTCTCACATGGGTTACAGCCATGCCAGTGGCTTGAACAAACCTGTAGGAACTCCTGTCCCATCCCAGTTCAGGAGGGAGCTTTATCCACAGCCTGACAGCTTAGCCCAGCCACGTGAGATGAGCTGGGAGAGAACCCCAACTCCAGCCTCTCCTCCCAAGCTCCTGAGCAACCTGGTCTAGTGGAAGTTGTCGGTGTCCACAGCAGTAGGGTTGGAACTAAATGATCTTTAAGGTTCCTTCCAACCCAAGACATTCCATTATTCTATTGTTTTTCCATGTACTGTTTTCTTCAAGAAAATATAGACTTTATCCAGATGCCATTTTTTCTTCTTCCTGGATCTCTTTGTTGATTCTTAATCTTAATCAAGCTCTGTTGATTCTGCTGAAAGCAGACACTAAAGTGTAATGGTAATTATTGCCATTACAAGCACAGATTATCAAACTATTCAGTGCACATATTTTCTGGTTTTCAGGAAAAACCATCCCCACCTACTTATGGCATTTATCTAAATGTGCTTTTAAAACTGTTTGGCAATTAAATCATTAGCATAGTTTTCACAACTATCAAAATCCATTTTCTACTTTCATGTGATTTTCAATGAGCACCAATAAATAAGCATTAATTAAATAAGTAAACATTTGAGTGATGTGGGTTAGAATATGTGGACATGTCTTGTTAATAGGATTGAAATTTTTGGAATCAGGCCCTATGAACTTGTGCTTGCTTGGTCACTTTTCCTTCCCTCTTCTAACACCACAGAATATGTCTTTGAAGAGATTATTAGAAAATCTTACAAGTTGAAAAAATCATAGAATCATAGAATGGTTTGGGTTGTAAAGGACCTTCAAGATCCTCTAATTCCAACCCTCTGCCATGTGCAGGGACACCCTTCACTAGCCCAGGTTGTTCAAAGTCCCCTCCAGTCTGGCCTTGAGCTCTTCCCGAAATGGGGCATCCACAGTTTTTCTGGGCAACATGTTCCAGAGCCTCACCACCCTCACATTAATTTCTTCTTAACATTTAATGTAAACCTGTCTTTTTTCCATTTAAAATCATTCCCCCTTGTCCTGTCACTGTATTGTTAATCTATTTTAAGGTGTTCCTGGGAGTAAGTCAACCTAAGTCCTGACCACTATTTACAACCACACAGCACTACACCAAACTCTGGGACTCTGGTCCTATATGCTGGTCACATGTTCCTGGAAAGCCAACATTCAAATATTTCAGAGCTAGAGACTTTTTAAATATTAAGGTATGCATTGGATTAATGTAAACACAGGGTTTGGACCCCCTGGAATAAGCTGACATCCCAGCATTTCCAAGATACTTCAGATGTAACAGCCAGATATCTGGAACTGATTTCATTGTAACATTACAGCTGCCAGAGAAAAACATATTTTTCTATCAGTTCATAAAGCATCTTATAGAGCGTAATCAATGTGCATTATGGTCCCCAATTTATTACCTACAAAAGCTTGAGTTTAACTCCCAAAACACACCCTGTTGCTACACAATGTGACAAAAGTAATTTCTGGAATCATTCTCCTGTCCTGTAGGATTAAATTCAATGTTACTATATTTCCCACATGCTTCAAAACAAAACCTGTGTAAAAGATGTTAAATGCTGCAGTTTGGCCCAAGTCCATTACTAATATAATAAATAAAGGCAAAATTTATTGTATATTGGAATTTCAGATAATTTCAGAAAGGACATGAATCTTTTGTGCCAGAAGAGGAGATAAATGTCTCCCTTACTGTATCTCTCTTTTCTCTCCAGCAGAGTAGCAGGTTATATTTAAACTCTAGAGGACACCATCACCTTGCCCCTCTTCTTGGTAATGCTATTAGCCACTAAATTTGTTCTTAAACAAGTCAGTATTTATTAGGCTCTTGTCCAAATCCTGACATTCATGAAGGTCTGCACACAAGTCCTGTATAACTCTCTCATTTGTACCTTTCTTGCAGACCCAGAATTTGTGTTAAAGTTGAAATTCTACTAGGGGATGTTCATACCAGCTGCCTAATCTCTATTGGAAACCTCCTGCCATAGATGTCTGCACACTGACTGCTCCTCCACACAGTCTTAGAGCAAAGCTGCTGGTGGGACCCTCTGCCACTGCTGCCTCTGCTCCTGGTCCATAGCAGGGAATCCTCCTGACTGCACAGCCCCATGCACACATCTTCCCGCAAATCCCACGTGGGTCAGGTGGCAACAGAGGTGCACAGAGGAATGGCACCCATCTCAGTGAGATGGTCCAAAAAGTAATAATATCCCTTGTGTTCTCCCACAGTTGAGTCTGAGCCTATAAATCAAAAGGCAACACGCCCAGACACTCTGACCTTACATTTGTCTAGCACTGAATCACTACAGAGGTGCCTGGCTCAGTTTTAGCCCATGCTGACCAGCAGCCTCCCAAAAACCTCCCAGGCACAGTCCAGGAGTTGGGACAAGCCAAGGACCATTCCTGATGAACCGTCTCTCATTTCTCTGTTGTTTCTTACAGGAGATCAGTGCATTGAGTTCATGGATCTGGGTAATAGCTCAAATTTCCCCACATTTTGGAGAACATGTTTGTGTGTAATATCATCATATCTCTCAGCAAAATGTTATGTAAAACTTTCTGGAGTTTTTATTGGGTTTTTTGGTTGTTTTTTTTTCAATAGGGAGTAGGAAAACAGAAAAAACGTTCCAGGTTCACACTCAACAATGTTTTCCTATTTGCTGGTCCCTAAAAAGTTTCCGCTGGCTACTGATTCCTGTATGACACAAAGCTTGCTAACAATAAAATTGGTTTTTTTAGACACTTCCACGCACTGTCTGAAAAAACAGCTGATGCCCCAGTGACCAGACAGAGGATAAAGCCAGTTGTCCAAGCACAGTACTTTAGTTTGAGGGTGAGGAGAGCCAACCTTCAGTTCACCACATTTTTCATACTGTACTCAAGCTCCCTAAAAGACAACGGCTGCCTTAATTCTTTGTGATGTTAAATGGTAGGAGATGACTCATTTTGAACTAGGAAAAAAAAAACAAGGAAGAAAATGCCAAAGTTCCCAAGTTCAGCATTCCAAAAATGACTTTCAATTTGACAAGCGTCAGTGGAAAGGGCTCTTCACCAGACTTTGAACTGCAGCTCTGCTTAGCTCAGGAGCAGCAAAGCACAGGTCAGGCCAGTGAAATATGCAATGGAGAGGAAAACCAAAAACTGACAAGGCATTTGCCTTCACAGAAGAGAAGGACAGGAATTATTCTGACATAAATCTAAAAAGCCAGATGAGCATTTTGTTTTCAACAGGAATAAAAGAGTGGTGGTACACAATTCGGCCTGCTCCCTAGGAGTAAAGCTGTTGCCGTTCTTCAGAGTATCTCCAATGGTGCGTGAACCAAAATCCTGAAAGCAAAATGAGATGATTCATCTCTCAGATGGGCATCTGTCTTGCTGAGAGCAATGCGGAGTAACCAGCTACATTCCTGAAGAAGATATTCTGAGGAAACAGACTTCTCAGTAACTTGTCACCAGTTAAAGGTTCTGTCTGATTACAGTGACATTGTCTACAGCTTGAAAGATGTGGTATACTTTCAAGCCCTTAATCAAATTATTACATCCATGTATTTCTGAAAACCATTATGTGGAATGATCACCTTTCCAAGAGCATTTCCTGGTTTGATTTCAACACCCTGGTAAAGCAAAATCAACTTTTCTAGAAAGGTGAGTTTGCACTCCTGGGGGAGGTCACATTAGTGCTCAGATGTAGCAAAACAAAACTTCCACATTTTGGGCAGAAACAAACACAGCTTTAAACCAGAAATGCAACACAGCATCAATCCGTTTGGCTGTGTACAGCAGGCATGCACTCTCTGTTGCACAAGAAGACCAAAAGAACAAGATGTGGAAGAATATAAGAAGTTATCGGTAATATCCTAAAACAAGTTAACAGGTAAAAAGCTGTAGCTATAATTATGTAATAAATATAATTTAGTGGGTCTCTGTCTTCACTTACTATTCTATCTTCCAAGGTGACAATTATTAATGTCAGCAGCTCTCAAAGAACCACTGTGCCTTTCAAAATGAATAGCTAAAAAAATATTTTCCCCAAAGCTCTTTAGTAATGCACCGCTGTTGCAGTAGCTGATGCTTCATGCCAATGAGGTGGAGGCATTTTGAACCGGCATGTTTTTCTTGTAATTGGAATTAAAGGAACTATCTCATGAAGGCTCTCTGCAGGTTAAGGATGGCTGCCCAAGCCAGCAAAGTCAAGATGAGGGACAGCTCTGCCTGCTGCAGACCCAGCAGTGAATAAGAGACCAAGGACAAAGAATTTGCAGAGAACTTCATCAAAGAAAGTTTTGCATGGATGAGAACAGCTCTAGAGCAAGTGAATTAATAACATGATGACAACTGGATACACACACATATTTTTTTCCCAAACACCACAAATTGCTATGATATAGGGAAGGACGGGAAAACATGTACAAACAGGAATCTAGTGAGCTCTCCTTTTAGCTTCTCCACAATTCTGAGCTGAAAATCCATGCAGTTGTGCACAGCCAAACAGTATTTTTAAAACAGGGTGGAGAAAAAAAACTTATTTGTGAGGTATATGTCTTGTGCCAACTGCCTGTTATAGAGTAGACCGACCTGGAAATGTAATTCATGAGCTTATGTTTTCTCCATCCTTGGCAGAGCAGCATGTACTGCAGGGGCAGTTTAATGCCTTTAAACTAAAAGAGAGTAGGTTTAGATGAGATATTAGGAATAAATCCAGAAACAATGGGTGGATTAGCGATGGTTGACTTCATTTCTGTAGGTCAAAAATCCCAAACACAGATGCAAATATTTGCATCATATATAGATTTTCCTAATGGCCAGTGCCTGAGTATAAAATGTCCGGGCTAGCCAGAAGGCAGCATCCAGGCAGGAAAGCCACATCTCTGAGCTCATTCCCTTCTCTCTCTCTCTCTCTCACCTGGAGTACAGAAACTTGGTTAAAGCACTGCAAGCACAGCTGGATTTATTGCTTTACTTTTGTGCCAAATGGGATGTTCAACTTCAGCTTCCCAGAACAAATTTAGACAAAGCTGCTAAGCCTTTCTACAGCATTGCTTAGGCTTATGGGGACATGCCCCAGGTGTCTTTTTGATCTTTGCCTCTTCAAATTAAAGGAAAAAATGTGTCTTTTTAGCCCTATCTAGGAATTGCTGTGTTGTCAGCTCTGCCGTTCAGATCATGACTCAAACCTGACAATCATGAGACAGAAAAATCACCTCCTAGTCTAAGGGAAGCTGGGATGGGGAAAAAAAATTATCAAATTTCATTACTAGTCTCTATACCTTTCTGTATCACCCCCCTTGCCACATAGCTGTGATAACTGTTAACATGTTTCCTTGCTAATTGCACAGAGTGTGAGTTTACTTTTATTATCTTCAAAAGAAAATTATAGTAATTTTCAATTACTCACTTGATTAGTTTCCTTCTTAGTCTCTTACCTCTGGTGCATGAACATCCTCTGCAATATCCCCCTGTGTTCCTCCATACTCTTCCTTGCCTGCAATGAGTGCCCTGGTGATGCCAATCCAGCAACAAATCCTTTGCTGAGGGTCATGCTCTCACCTCTCATCATCTCTCTCCCACTCCTCCCACCTTCTCCAGCTCTCACTGGCCATGGACACATCCCTAATTTACACTGAAGATACTTTAGGGAAGAAGAATCACACTGATCTGCCAAGGCACAGCCAGTCCTTTGTTGTCCCAATCCTGTGCCTACAGCCCCAGGACCAAGGTCAGTGTGATGGCACTCGTGTGAAATGACTGATGTTTAGGACCTTTTGCAAACCTCAACTTTAGGGTGGCATCCTGCAATCACTTCCATTTTTCAGAAGTTCCTGCCACGGAACATGGCTTTTTTTTTTTCTTTTCCTTCATGTAGAAACCTGAAAAAATAGACATGAATGAAAAATTGATGAGTTTTTCTATTCTGGCTTCTGCTTCTTTTTTTTTTTAGAAGCAGTGTGGGATTTACCAGATATATACATATGTGTGTGAAGTGTGTAGTCCACTCCTTATTTGCACTTCACTGTGAAGCTGCATGATTGCACAGGATGTCTGACCCTGCTCTCACCTGGTCTCCTCTGCCCCCGGTACTGCACTAAAACACATACTTTACCTCCTCTACTGTTCTGTAAACTCACCCACGGTGATGGCTACAGAGTGACCAATAGGTGAGACAAAAAACAAGGGTATCATCAGGGAATTAGTAAAAACAGAAAGAAAAACATTGTCTGAAAATGTGTCTGCTTTTGTCAGCCTGTGTCATTTTAATCTCAATTGAAAAGAAAATTTTGAAAATAATTTTTGACTTGGATTGAAACTGGATACCTGAAAAATAGCTTCTAAATAAGAACAAATGTAGCTTAATATAGTGGTGAGTCAAATTGCTGAAAGAAATAGAGATTTCTTTTTGTAGCTTGATAATTCCACTGGCATTAAGTATCTCTCAATGCATGATTGAAGGTAATACTCAGACAAATGTCTGCACCATTAAAGACATAATAATGACCCATAAATTTGGGACATATTCAAAAACTTTATTTTCAACAGATCATCCATGCAAACAGCAAATTTTTCAAATCAGCCTACCTTCATCTTGCTGTTTCCACCTACAAAAGACACCAGACAGTCATCAGCTCTTTCCTTTCTCAGTTTCTTTTTCCTCTTTTTAAGGCAAGTTTCCAGTTCTGGCAGGCCAGGGCTAATGTTAGATAGACAGTGGTACAAGCAGGAAAGTGACAGGGGCCATTATTGCCCAAAAGAACCAGCAGAGAACAGGTCCCAGAAGCTCATGGTAAGAGACCCTCTGCCCTGCCTACCCCAGTGATGGCTGCCTGTGCCTGAGGATGGGGGAATGGAGGGGTTCTGCAAGCCCCCCCAATTTCATACAGCTCCCCAGGCTTGGGACCATTCACCCAGCTGCAACTGGACCTAGCACTCATGTTTTTAACTTATGTTATTTTGTGGTGGGGGGGGGAAAGAGCTAGGGGAAATAAAATACTACTGACAGAATTTCCTAAAAATTTGGTGATCAATTGGAAAAATATAAATTACTTTACATGCACCTGAGTAAAATATTTTGGCTTGAACCCACACATTTCAATGTCTTCTTTGGAGTCTGAGTTATTGTGATTTGGGTTGGGAAGGGGGAAGAGAACTTCTAGACTTATCAGATCTCAGCTGTCAGCTGCACCTCCAAATCTGTGGATACGTGACAACTTCACTTTTGTCACACGTCAGCAGCTTTAGAACCAGATTTGTCCTAAGAAGGATACGAAAATTAAAAACCCACTCAGTTACAAAACCAGTCCGTTACTCCTACCAGAGCAAGATGCCGCAGTTACTCTTTTCGTTGTTGTAGCTACCTCCAAATTTTAACACCGAGATAAAACGTCTTCCGCATTTGAATTGTGGGAAGGGAAACAACAGTTGGCCTTTGCACAGAGCCGCACTCCCTCGCTGCTGCCGCACACATATGGTTCCTGCCGCTCCTGCCACTCACACGCCCACCCGTGCCGGACGGCACTCCCCTACAACACTGTCTGCAGCACATTCTGTCACTTCAAAGCATTTCATTTACTTCCTCAGCCTAATATTTCTTTTTTCCCCCACTAAACCCTGCAGCTATAATCCTCCAGGCAAGGAAAGAACACTGGCTGAAGAAGATTTTTTTATGGCATGTTATCTGCACAGCACTGACTCAAAGAGTTAATGATGTATGGGGACACTAAATAAAACTTGCCATTTTCTTTTATCTGGCCTTTCACCCCCTAGATGTATAATTTAAAAAATAACTTCAATGTTTTCCCAGATCTGCACAGGACAATGTAGTTACTCACAAATTTTTTCCATGAGATTGGAAATACATGGAAAAAGAAGACAATTCTCTATTCAATGTCTCTTTGAGTTGCATCAATGACTCAAACTCTGTCTGAACCACATTCCCTGCTTCACTTTGGGGTTTTTTTTTTGTTTATTTCTTTTCCTGCTGCTTTGTTATCAACTAACAATTCCTAATAACCTATTGCAAGTTTACACCTGAGCTTTTTACTAAGACAATACATTGAGATCATGTAAAAGTGCCATAACTCACCTCTAAATAAGGCTTGCAGTAGGCACAAGATACTTTACATAAATGAGGGAGGCAGAACTGTAGTAGGGCACAGGTTCTGCACAAGAACTATAAGGGTCAGAAACAACTCCACTATAAAGTGTAACTGAAAAGTTTGGAACCCTTTGCGTTAAAAGCAGAGAAGTTCTCAAATACACAAGACTGAGAGGTTTGTCTCTTTGCCATGTGACACAAGAAATAGGGAAGCATAAGATGGAAGAGAAAAGCAGTAAATCAAAAGCTGATGACAGGAACTACTTCTTCAAACAGTTTGACATCCTCAGATTTGAAAGGGAAACTGCAGTGAATTTCTAAGACCAAGTTGTATATTTACAAAATCTTCAGGGATATCTAAATTTAGTAACTACTGTAGAGGCATCACTGCTCATCAGGGCTGCAAGCACAGCACTATTTGTAGCAGGTGGGGATATCTTTTATTATCCTCTATGACAAACAGAGACTTTCAAGAAGACACACATTGCTTCACTAGATACAGAGGCAAAACACTTCAGACCTGAAGTAGGGTTTTGGTTCCCAGAAGTTTGACTGTTATTGTATCAGTTACATAGAAGATATCATACCTTTTTGGGGATTTATAATGCTCAATGAAAAAATAAGGGATGGAGCATAAAGTATCATGCCTCAGACACCAGTATTTCAAGCAGAATTTAAAAAGGAGAAGCCATAGAAAAGGAAATGCCTTCATTTTGAGTTACAATATTTGAAAGGGTTAGATAAACCATGCACAAACTTACCAAGGGTAACAGTTCCTTTTGTCTGGGATTTCAGTGCAAGATCTCGTGAAGACACCAGCAACCTCCCTCCCCAGTCCAGGAAAGAATTATTGGCTCATTTTCAAATATCTTCAATACCAGACTGGCAGACAGGACATAAACTTCCTTAACTCTGGAAGAAGTTAAAACTAACACTTCACCACACCCACGTTAGGGTTTATTGAAAGTTTGACAAGTGACATTTAAGTCACTTTTTGGTGCTTTTCCTCCACTTTTCCCTATAGGAAGAACTTTATACTGTGGGAGTACAATGATTTATCTTACATAGGTCACTTGATGGACTTCACTAATCCTGTAATCACTAACCATGTCTGGATTTCAACCAGAGGCTAAATACTGATTTTTTCTTTGTATATTCCACCTTCTTAGGTATTTTGTGTTGCTGTATGAAATATTGGCTAAGAGGTGGGAGTGGGAGGAAGCATCTGAGGCTGAAATGAAGCCAGAAAGCAATCCAATTACTGCTTGCTAAGCCTAGAATATTTTTTGTTAGGCTTTTTCTTTTTTTCCCTTTAACTTTTTAAGCGTAGGTTTGTCAGCTTGGACATCTCATCTTTCCTTCTAATCAAATTCAGAGGTTTACCAGTAGGGAGGAAATTAAGCCAGTGGTGTGCACAACATGGGCTGCACAGCACAGTAGTCAAGAGGGTACAAAAGCATTACAATTTCCTTTTAGCTCTCAGTTTTGGAAAATCAAAAATGAGTGGAACTTTCGGGATGGGAATGCCAAACAATTAATTATATCAAAGACTTTAGATCTGGACTGGGCCTTTGAGCAAGTGGGATCCATATCTGGGCTAAGCTTTCAAAGTACATTATTTACACCAGGACCTTCTGAGCTCTGCCCCCTGGGAGAGGAGAGCTGGACTGAGAATTGCTGCAAATGTGAGCCTGGACATGAGCTGCCTCCAAGCCCGTCCTTGAAGGAAGGAGATGCACAGATGTAGCCAGTTCATGAAAAGCCAGTCTTGCATGGGGTGCTGGGACTATGATCCTTAAGTCTTTGTGTAGCTATTTAACAAAGTAGTCACTTTGTCTTGTATTTCATCCTTCTTTCCTGTGTTATTGTCTTGTGTATGTATATTATAACTTCCAAAGATGGGGACTGGCCATAGTATGTTGTTCATCCTCCAGAGAAGGCCAAAAGGGGGCACATGAGAAGACACTTCCACTGTCAGAGCCTTCATAGATGCAATTTGAGTCCACAGTGCAGGCAGGTGGTGCAGGTCCTCCAACAGAGTAAGAGACTTCCCTGAATGGATGAGAGCAGCAGGAACTTCATAACCTGACACAAGCAACACATGAGACCTCCAAGCGCTTAGGAAGGTGTGCCACTCTTTTCTCAAAGGAGAACAGATTCTTAAAGGGAGATAGTCTGGCTCCAGGGTTGCACAGAACAACCCTGATGGACCTTGAATGTTCCATCCTCACTTCAGCCACAGGTCAGTTGCAGGTAAGCCAGAAGCTCAATTCTGGCCTGAGATCATCACTGCTTGACAACTACAAAGAACGCACAAAGAGGTGTTTTTTTATAACCTGGAAGACACTGAGTTGAACACAGAATGAGACATGGAGAAATAAGTCTCTTCTGAATTTGGAGTTCCTTCACAAGGAAAAAGAGTTTGTGAAGGATAATTCCTAGCAGAGAATCCTTTCCAGCTGCTGTAGGTGAAAGAAGAAACTTCAATTTGAACATTAATAGGTTGAAGAAAACTGGTATGGAGAACTAGTATCTGAATCCAAATTTTTGACTGTCAAGCAGAAGCCTGCCACTGCAACCAATACAGATAGGTAAATTTTGATAAAACCTGGACTGAACTAAAGTGCCACATCCTGAATCCTCCAGTAATAAAGAGATGTAAACCACTCAATAATTGGCTGATCATGCAACGTGCTTCTGCACATAAACTGTGTGGTGTTTGGGGTCCTGGAAAGCAGAGATGGTGCAGAAAAGTAAGGTTCTCAAAAAGAAGTCATCTTGTAAAGAAGGAAATCCAGAGAGAAGAAAGGTGAGATCCTGGCTAGAGGAAAGATCTGAAAAGTATGTTTCTTCCAGCTACTGATTAGCAGCTCTCTGAGGAGATTATTTGACACTTTCAGGACAGTTTATCATATCTAATGAAGTAGAAAAAAACATTTCCTCCTGTACCAGACAACTGTCCCTAGTGCTCCAGCTAATATGCTTGGAAAGAGAGGAGAGGGAGAGGGAAATGGAGAGGGAGAAGGAGAGGGAGAGACAATTTTAGAATTACAGTCATCCCTTTTAAATCAGCTTCACCACTGAATGATCTGTCCTAGTAGATTAAAGTTAAAAAGTTTGTAATGTTGCCGTCATTGTGTTCATTCCATTTGCTTTTATATACAAGGCACTGAAGCATACCATCTTTTAAAAAAGCAACTGAAAGTCAGCTGTGCCTCTTTGAGTCACAAAATAAACCTCTCATCCCAGAAATGTAAAGTTAAGGGCGTCTTTTAGGTTCTCCTAGGCTGCTTGAATGCTGTGCAAAGAGGCACAGATGCAACAGAAACTGAAGCTGAGGAGCACATCACGCAGGATGGTCCTCATTTTACACCCATTGGTCCCAGTGTCACAATATCCTGCTCCAGGGTGTTTTAATAGCCCCTGCACATGAATCAGTGCAGCAGTATGTGGGAGGCAGTGGTTTGCTTCAGCTTACTATGAGAGAATATAAAGCAGAGGCTGAACCAGGTGATGCTCACAAGTGAGAAGGAATGATGTTGCCCAATCTGAATTTATAAAGTCATCCACTTTGTACATACACACTCATGCTGCATTTAAAATCTTGTCCAGCTGGGATCCAGATTCATCTGCAACATCTGCAGGCATACTTGGGTAAACACATCTGTAACCTAAGAAGGTAATAAAATGCTTACATTTTCATTCACACAGAATTTAGGTGCCTAAGTTTAGGACAACAATATAAAAAAAATCTCACTTCCAAACCCATATGATTTTTAAGGCAATACTATGCAATACATATGCCTAAAGCTGTGCCATCACATACACCCCACTGATCTTCATTTTTGCCAAGACATCTTCCCACCAGCTCTGGAGGGCTGGCACCTGCAGACCAGGTGTTGCTGCACTGCTCCCACTTGATTTAGCGAGCACACTCAGAACCTGCCATTTAGCTTGACGCAGAAACATCCAGTAAGGAGAGAAACAACAGAAACATCCAAAGGAGAGTTATTTGCAATGTGTAGTTAAGACATCCTGCTGAAAACAGATTAAGCTTCTGCAACCTCCAAGGAGAGCTGCTGAGCAGCAGGGTGAGCAGGGGCACTGTGTCCCCCTCTCAAACCTGGGGCACTACTGGGGTGTGCATAGACCCAGGAGAGTGCACATCTGAGGAATTGAGCTTTACCTGGTGTAGGTCTTTGTGCTAACATGGGAACATATTCAAGCACAGGTATCATCACCTCTCTTTCAAACAGTACAAAACATTCAAACTTTGGAGTTTGCTCTGCAGACCTCTGCAGGCTGTTACCATCACCTGGATATCCTGAAAGAAGCTACTAAAATATTTAAAAAATAAATAAATAAAGACACCTGCAAAGATATAAAACAGCATGAGCATTATTACATTATATACTAAACTGTTCCTATTAGATACTATGTGATATATAAATATTTACGTATGAAGTTAAGCTTTCTGTCTCTTAGACTCATTTCCAGCTGTTCTATCACTGTACAAAACTATCTTTATTCAACAGGCAAAAAATAGTATAACGTGGTATCTCTTTATTTGGAAAAATATTGCTAATACTTGCATTTAGCAGAAAGCAGAGCCCCACATCATTTGTACTTACACATTGGCACATTTAGGCTTGAGTCACTAAGAGTCACCTCCATATCATCATGTTACAAGTCACCACAGATCAGCTTTTCACTATGAATATATGCATTTAATATACAGCACCAGATGTTTACTATGTTCCTTATGTACCTTAATTGCACAGATTAAAGAAATAATAGTGCTGACATACGGAGGGCCATTCTACCAGAGATTTCAAACAGGCACCTTCAGAAAGTTTCTGGAAGACAGACTTGCTTCCAGCAACCCACGAGGATAAACCTCTAAAATGCCCTACCATCGCAGAGAAGAAAAGCACCATACAGCAGAACACTGCCCTCTTTGCTCTCTCTCCTTGAGAAAGTATTCCTTGCAGGATAATGTAGGGTGTTGCTGTGGAAGTTATTTTCCAAGCTGTACCACAGTGGAATAAATGTGATAACTCTTCACCTGGTGCACAGTAGGCAGACACCTGTGTTGCACGTGTTTAATGATGGAATGCAGTGGCAATATTGAAATTATTCAGAAGTGGCAGGAGGGGATTGCACAGAGCAGGAGATTCTGTGGATCCTGCAGGGTGACAGGACTCAGCCCCTCCCCATTGGCTCCCCCATGTAAATCTCACCCATCTCTGTATGTCCTCCCTGAGTCCCACGAACCCTCGGGGACACTCCCTGCCCTGGCTCCACCCTGACCCCTTCCAGTCCCTTTCACCTGCTTGCTGCAAAACCTCCTGACCTCTATGATCATCCCTCTCAGCCACCGAGCACCAGATCAGTTCCTTCCAGTCCCTCACCTTCTTCAACCACCACCAAATTTCTGGACTGATGGACTCTCAGCTGGTTTCTCTAATTCCTCCTTGAATTCTCTCCCTACCTTCTACCCAACTATTTTCTTTCCTGTGCTCAGACAGAGCTCTGTTATCACCAGGAATTTCGCTTTGTCCAGTGCTGCTGAGCTGGTCCTGGAATTTGTACTTTTATATCACATTTGAACTGCGAAACCCTGACTTTCTGTAAATACTATTTTTTAAGAGATGCACATTATTTGAATTACCAAATTAATTGTTTAATACAGAAAATACTTCTACCCAAGAAGTCATTTAACATTCAGACACCATCTTACCTCAGTTGAATGTTTGGAGATTTTGCAAAACATTTTATCTTCTCATGAAGCAGAAATTGTTTGCACACTTTGAAGAAGTTTGCATCTTTGTTTTACTTAATCAGAAATACAAAATTGTTGTTTGATATCCATTACTGAGACACCTCCAGAGGTACTTCTAAATCATCTTCTTTTCTTGCTATCTGTCTCAAAATGCTTATAGATAAATATTGATTAGCAAATCATTATAAAACTGTTTTGAATACAAAATAAGTGAAAGAAATTTGCACAGGAAAGTTTTATCTGGGAAGACTATGTGCTAGTATTTTATTCTTGTAATGTAAGACAATAAAACTTTAAGATCTGATTTGCTTCTTCTGGATGAATTTGTACATTTTGTCTTTAGAAAGAGAAAAATATATTTAATTTCCTTACAAATATGATATAATAGTTTTTTAATATATATAAAATAACCTATATATGCAAGTATATAAAAATCAAATGCATATACTCTTCACAATGAAAATATTCAGCCTTTATTTCTATAAAAGCCAAAAAATTAAACCTCTTGTAGAAAAAAACTCCATTACCTCTATGTCTAATACTGATCCATTCTCACTTTGTATTCTCAAGCAAAATCCCCAAGAGCTTTCAAAAAAAATCTATTTACTCTTGTCTTTTAAATTATGACTTTGGTGAATAATCTTGTGTTGAGAAAGGAAATGTTTCTTGGGAACAAAACACGACTAACAAAAACAGCAACGAAAAAACCTACAAGATTTCCTCTGGGCAGAGAAATAATGTAATTTAAGTGTAGCTTGAGGTAGTTCCAGATTTGGTGACAAGGTACCGGAGCAGAAAACTCCATGCCAGGAGCTTCTGTCCACCACAGGAGACTAATTATATCAAGTCAACAGAGAAAGCAAAAGGTCAAGGCCATAGGCTAGAAAGTTAGATTTTTAATCTTACTGAAAATCTTTCAGATTGGAAAAATTAGGTCAGAGGGTAAAACTGAGCATGTTGAACTTCCTGGTTAACATTTTATTCATGGAACATTTTCAAAACTGCATGAGGTGAGCTGCAGACTAGGCTTCTCCAACTCCTCAGAAGCAACCAAGCTCAGGCTGTGGCCAAGGCCCATCTCTGCTATGAAAATACCAGGGGCTCTGGAAAAACTATATGAATTTAGGATTAGATTTCTTCAGCTCAATATCAGACCCCCAAATGATGATCTACGTGCAGCTCAGATACCAAAGCCCCGAGCAGCTCTCGTAGCCACATCCGCTCCAGCCAGAGCCAGGCACCAGCTATGCTGGAGGGGCCAACACCACGTAGATCTCATTTGAAACCACTTTTTTCAGAACATAACCTCAGAAAAGAAAATGTGGTTTCTCTTTTATGTAGCAACCTAAAAACATCCGGTGTTTTAAAAATTCAGATTTCCTATGTATCCTATGCAGATTTGGAGCACCCATCTTGGGAACCAGGGGTCCACCAAGGAGCAGGCATTTGTAGGTTCTCGTGCATCAGGAATGGCTCCCTGCCTCGCAGTGCCCTGCCCCGGCTGGCTGACACCAGACCCATTGCATGCAAGCTGAACCCCTCTGCAGATGCTTTTGCTGTTTCTTTCCTTGTTTTCAAACCTCCCTCCTACCAGGAATCAGCAGAATACCAGTAAAAATTCAGAGCTTTCCAGCTTCTTCTGGTAGCAATGAGAGTGCAGTATGCAATACAAGCAAGTATTCACTGTTAACTGCAGGGAATAATTCACAGGAAGAAATTTTTTTCACAGACTGGAATTTTTAATTTTTTACGATTACTGCATAGTATTTTGCAAATCTCATAAATGTGACTGTGATGGCTATGATATAAAGATTAAGTCCATAAAAGTATTTATCCTCCTTAAATAACTATCTGTCCACTATAAATATTATTGAATGCCACACCTATTCACAACTAAGAATGGATTTAGACACATAACAATATAAAATCATCTTGTAAATTTTCTATTAAACTAAGCCATTCTGGGAGAGACAGCAGGTTCTCTCAAGAAAACAATCCATCATCTGCTTCAGATGATATGATTTATATTTCCACTCCTGACACACCTAATGCCATTACGGCTCCCTACAATCAACTGCAACAATGCAATAAACACATGGTGCTCCATATAGTTAACAAGGCACTCAAAATGCAATAGTTGTTGCTATCTGTGATCAAAATGGAGATTCTCTGTGTGATTCTCTGTGATTCTTCATAAAACTTCTGAGAAGTTTGAAAAGCCTTCTGAAGTTTGAAAACAAAAAAATACACCTGAATAAAAGAAAATATTTCTGCATTTCAGCAGGTGCAATGTTTTGTTCAGCATGCCAACTTTAACATGGCCACTAGCAGAAAATACTAGTGGTAATATTCACAAGGAGGAAAAATAGTTTCATTGCTCTGCGACCTAAGCACACATTCATCCCTGAGGTCTTCTGCTGAATTAAATATGCACTGAACATTTTTAAAGATTTTATTAATTCAATTAAAGAGTAAAAAAGATGGCCTCAGGGGAAAGAAAAATCTCTACGTAATTATTAACACAGACATAGGTTTGTACCCTGTCTTCTGTGACAGTGACAAAAATGCCCTCCTTATTTAGAGTAGCAATTTTGGCACATACAAACTTTAGCTGAGGAACTTGTGACCTCTCAAACCTCCAGTCTGAAGCATGTTCTGAACAGTGCCTCCAGTCCTGTCAAGTCTTGAATGCTGAGTTCATACATGATGGACTCCCAAATGGTAAGACTGTGCTTAGCGTTATTGCTACAAGAAGCTTTCCTAATTTTAAAGTCTTTTTTGTTACATGTTACAAAAATACAGGAGTTCTCAATGGGGAGCCTCCCTGCAGACACATCAGATGTGGCTGGCAAAAGTAAAAAACACAATGAAAGCAAAGGGATAAAGTACCAGACTTACCAAAAATTACTGCGGAAATTTTCCTCCCTTTGGAAAGTGTTTCATTTGTGTTCACCTCTCAGAAAGACACCTACATTTCTTTACCTTGGGGAAAAAAAAGCCAAACCACTACACAATCCATCATCTACTGTTAAAACCAGAGCTGTTAAAAGCTCTTTGAGAGTTTGAAGAGTGAAAGATTCTTATGGTGTTTGCAGCATTTTACATAAAACATGGTACTTTCCTGTTCTCCACGTCCCAGTTTCTTAAAAATTAAGATACCTTCACATGTTCTGTTCTTCCATAGAAGACTTAAAATGACTCATCTGTAATTGCACACTGCAGACTGCAAATACACTGACCCTCCTTAGCTATGGTGCTATCCAGGACTAACAGATTCAACTGGCTAAGAGGTAATTTAAAAGTGAAACAAATTGCAAGGTACGATTTCTAAAAATAATACAAAATAGAAACTGAAAACAATCTGGGACCTTGAAGATCAGCTATCACTCAGGACTAGATTAAGTTAAAGCCAAACTGTATCATACATTCAAATCATTTAGGTACCAAAAAAAATAAAAATACAGGTGAGAGGCACAGAACCATCAACACAGATGAGTTCCAGAGAGACACCACAAGGGTATGAGGATTATAAAAACCCGCTCGCACTTCCAATGAACTTTTCTCTATATATAGGCAGATGCATTAGTCCTTAAGAGGGAAACCATTAAAAAAGTAGGGCAGCAGTTTCATCTGAGAGAAACAACTTAGAACAATCCTTTTGGGGATGTTTTCACTAAAACAGGCTGCCCCTTTTTATAGTTCAAGGCAAGATACACATTTCTTTTAAAAGTTTGTCTTATTAATTCTGAATACTCTAGCTTTGTCAGTGGTAAGTAATTAAGACACATTAAAATGCAACAAATTGTCCCTATGAGTTAAGAAAAAGATTTTTTTTAGATCCAAAAGGTCAAACTCAGCTTGTAGCAAAAGAAGTACCTTCTGACCGTCTTTTGAAGCAGAAATGTTCCCTTTCTGATGCTCCTAGGCTCTGAAGAATGAAGCCCCTGACAGATACATACTTCAAGAAGATAGATTACATCATAGAGCCAACATCAGAAATCATTTACCAAATGAAGTCATGAAATGAAAATTACTAATGGAAAGTGACAATTTGGCCAGTCTTCTGTACTGCTCTAACCATGCTTGTAAAATCTAAGGGCTGACTAAAAAACGCCTTCCTTCAGATCCAAGATAAAGATTGCTTCTAATATTCTGCACAAAGCAGTTACATAAACTCACGGATGGAGATGTCTTCTTGCGCCTCAGAGTCAGCCCACTCATTCCAGAAACCCAGGCAGGTAAAGCCTCACCAAGGAGAGCATTGATTAAGGTGATGCACTGAAAACTTCTTGTACACATCTCCCCCTCTGGCACACCTGCAGTGAGCTGGAACCAAGGGAATTGTTGCACAGGAATCGCTGTGAAGGGGAAAGGTGACATAGGGAGGTTGTGGGGACACCCTCTCTGCTGCTGGAGCAGGGGAACCACTCGGCATCAGGCTGCACAGCCTGCTGGCATGCAGGTGCTCAGGAAATCATGATTTCCCTTCCCCATTTCCCCAGGCTGCTTCCGATTTAATGCAGACAAAACTGCATAAAATACAGGTATTGCCCTGGGAGCTGGAATCAGCAGCAGGTGCCTGCACCTCTTGCATCTGGATATCACTGGTATTTTGCACAAATCCAGACAGCTGAACATGCTGTACTAGCCTCAAAATTTGAGTAGTAACTAGAAAATGCAAAAAGTCTAAATTCAGGTTGGGATAATTCATTTCTGCATCTCCAGAAGCAGTTTCCTTCATTTTTATTTGAGAAAATTGTTTTATTCTAGGCAAGTTTATTTAACCAGCAGGGCTAGAACCATGGTTAACTCTAACAACATATGATTGCCTTAGCAGAGGAACAGTAACATATTCACCCTCAATGTCAAGCCATTAGTAGGCTGAACCTAGGTATGGGCATGAGATTTGCTTTTCAAGCTTCCCTAAGCCACAGACACAACACCTTTTCTTGAGGACATCTGTAAAGGGATATTACACTGAGTTTTCATATCAAGAGCAAAGAAAATGCTCAGGTAGATGTCAATCTTCAGTGATAAGCAGTTGAAAAGGTAATCCAAGATTATATAACCCATTGATATCAGACTAAACACATCAAACATTGCTTGCAGACCAGATTGCAGCAGAGACCACCACAAAGGGATTTCAATCACATGCCTCCTGTTCTTCTCCCACTCCATATCCCAAGGGGAAGGAAGACAGCCCAAAAACCAGTATTAAGGGTTTGACTTCCAAGCAGCCTCAACGCTAAGCCCATAATATTCACAAATTCCACCAGGTGGTTAAATGATTTCCCCTGGACCATGCTGCAGATCCCACTTTTCCTCCATGTATCCTGCAGGGGCCTTCAACTCCCAGGATGGGAGGCCCCAGGTCAGGGCCATTAGGAAGGAGGGTTACAGAATGCACACCTACAATTCAATTTAAATCTGCTCAGCTCATGGCACAGGTATTTCTAAAAGGTAAATTAATTCAAGTGTTGCTCAATTTGTGAGCCAAAACTTGAAATAAATATTGGTATTGCTTTTACTACCTTTGATGATTTGTTTTGGAAATAGCATCACTTTTGATTTCTGAGCTGAAAGTTTACAACTGTTTCTAATATTCCATTTGATGTAAATGATTCAAAAGAAACAGAGCCAAAAATACTCTTTTTGGTTTTAAAGACTGCTTTAAAATGTTTTTATAGTGCAAGTACTTAGAACACTTTTAAATTACAGTTAATAAATAGCTAAAAAAATACATTAGCAGAATCCTTTACTTCTCTCAGTGTGAATGAGTTCTCTAGTGTCTACACTGAGAAATGCTGATTATTAATATAATTTTCAAACATAATTATTGTTTTTAGATACACCCAGCTCCTAATTCTATCACCAAACTCTTTTCATTAATAGCACTTTTAAAAGGTTCAAGTACAGAATTAAGTGGAAACTTTTAATAGCTTATCCATATGTACGCTTGATATTCTTAGCTGCAAAAAGGGATAGCATCATAATATTAAAGAAAACCAGGTATACATCCAGCTGTAAGAGCCATATAAACAAGTTCACCTAAGTCAAGAATTCCTGTGAGCCTTGCTTTTATTCAAAAACTGTATTTTCTATGCAGACTATTTGCTTTTAAAATAATAGGGTTTAGCTGTTAGTTGTTCTAACCATTCATACAGAAACGTTAGTTTGAATAGTTGTTGTAAACCTTTCAGGGTGACAAATGAAAGATAATAAACCCTTGATTAATATAACTTTTATTTATTCATCCGGGAACAGAGGATATCATAGGCAACAACGCCGCCTAGGAGAACAAGGATTTCACATAAACTGTTGTGGCAGAAACACGCATTTAAATAATCATCCAAATCACCACCTCACTATCTCTATCTTAAAAAAAAAATCAAAAAAAAAAAAAAACAACCCCCAAAAAAATATTAAAAAAAAACAGAGAAAAAGAAACATAAGATCTGAACAAACAGACAGCCCAGAATTTTTTTTTATTTATTTAATGTCTATGCCAGCCATATCTGTCCCTGATTTTAGAAGTCATAATACTTAGCAGTGACAATGGCACCTTTCATTTGCAAACATATTATAAACACGAACTGACTGCAATTATACCACAATACCTCACCACTGTTAATCAACATGACTGCCTGGTCTGCCCTCAGCCTGGGGAAGTGCTGATTTAAGTTTGTGCTGCCAGCCCCCTGTATGACAGTGCCTCCATCCTTCAAAGTACTACCCACAGAAATGATTTAGCATAAAGTGACTGACCAAACTACAGCACGTCATCAAACAGGTTTCTCCACTCAGCGCTAATATTTTCTTTTATAATCCAAGAAGAACTGACCAGACCAGGATGCAATTCAATGTAAACCATTTGGAGTGAAAGGTGTTATCTTGCCTAGCGAAATCTCCCCCTCACAGTCCAGCTCACAGGCAGAGTCAGTGGCAACCTCATGGTCAGGGGAGATCTGGGACATCCTATCAAAAGGGTCCTCGCGATTTTCCTCACAGTCAACCACATTTGGGATCATGTTAACATAAGCAGTCACTATCTCCTTATGGTAAAGAGTGTCCTGGTTGTAAGAGATAAGCTCATTGCTTATATTAACAGTCTCCACTGGAGTACCAGAGCAAAACTGACTGCATCCCAGGAGATTGGAGAAAACCTTTCTAAAGTCAGCATTGAAGGCATAGATGATGGGGTTAAGAGAAGAGTTGGCCCAACCAAACCAGACAAAAATGTTAAAGGTGGTCTCACTGACGCAGGGGAAGCCAGCGTGGGGGTCACTGGGTGGGCTCTCGCAGAAAGGAACCATGCAGTTCAGGATGAAAAATGGCAACCAGCAGCAGACAAAGACACCCATGATAACAGAGAGCGTCTTCAACACCTTGGTTTCTTTCCTGATGGAGGACTTGAGGCTCGTGTGATGGTGGCAGTCAATGTGGTTGCTCCGGCAGCTCTGTGCATGCTCAGCTGCCCTCTCCAAGGAAGAGATACGACGAATCTGCACCTGGGCAATGCGGTAGATGCGAGTGTAGGTAACTATCATGATAGCCACCGGGATATAAAAACTGATCAAAGAGGAGGAAATAGCGTAAGTCCTGTTGAGGCTGGAGTCACAGCTCTCCGATGGTCCAGTGAGGGTATCATTGCTGCCAGAGGTCTCATCAGAGGGTCTCACTGCTGCTAATGCCACCCATGTGGTACTCATATCTTCTGCCCAGGTGGTGACAGCACCTGCTGCTGCCCAGGCAGTGCCAAATCCATCTCCAATATCATCAGCAGCAACAACATCCCCACCTTTGTGCCAGTTGAGCTGCACAGGGATGAAGGAGATGAGCACAGACAGCGCCCATGCCACGCTGATCATTACCAGAGCCAACCGCTGGGTCATCTTCCTCTCATAGCGGAAAGGGCTGGAAATAGCCCAGTACCTGTCCACGCTGATCACGCACAGGTTGAGGATGGAGGCCGTGGAACACATGATATCAAAGGCCACCCAGACGTTGCAGAAAGCCCCAAAGGGCCAGTATCCAGCTACCTCTGCCACCGCCTTCCAGGGCATGACCAGCAGGGCCACCAGCAGGTCCGAGACAGCCAGGGACACGATGAAGATGTTGGTGACTTTGCTCCGCAGGTGCCGGTAGCGGACGATGGCCGCGCACACCAGCACGTTTCCAAAGAGCGTCCAGAGGATGAGCAGCGCCAGCAGGCTGCCCGCCGCCACCTGCGCCGCACCGGGGGCGCCCGCCGGCCCCCGCGCCCCTCCG
>VZTX01018107.1:0-24334 GCA_013400915.1 Pardalotus punctatus | reverse complement strand
CCCCCGCCGCCCTGCGAGCATGCTCCGCCGCCAGGGACGCCCCGGCCGGGCCGGTGGGCACCGCGGCTGGCAGGGGACGGGACGGAACGGGAAGGCGCAGCGGGGCCAGCTGCCCGGCCCGCTCCTTCCCTCCCTCGGAAACCGAGTCACCCTCGTAATTCCTTGGTGCCGTCACCGGCGGTTTTGCGCAGCAGAAGAGGAGGGAAGAGCGAGGTCCCACGGCAGGGAGCGGGGAAATACCCCCCAGCATCCCTGGGGGAAGAGGGGCTGTCGAGGACGGGCACGTACACAGCTCGGTCGGCCTCTCGCTGGGAGCGAACGGGGCTGAAAGGTGCGGTGTGGGGAGCGGGACGGGCTGGGTGTCTTCCACAAGGATGGGAAACAGAGTGTGCCTCTGTACTTCTTCCGATGACTGAGATGTATTACAGGCAGAAAGCCCGGCAACCGAAAATCCGATTCTTTCTCTTTCCAGCTCTGTGGGATGGATGGATCATTCCTCTCGGTAGGGCTCCACACAGCTAGAAACAGACTGTGACTGTGAGCGTTACAGGTGTTAATGCTCTTGGACTCACCGTGTGCTGTTGTCATGCTTGAATTTCTTCAGAGAACATGTCTTAGTGATTTATATTCAAAATATTATGGATTTAGTTCCTCTACAACTTAATTCGTTTTTAAAACTGTTGGCAGAGATCAAACCCATTCTTGACTCAGAAGCCTGTTTTGGCATTGAAAGGACTGATGAACTCACACTCTCCAGGGGCCTTCCAGCTGCCTCTCCAGGAACATCGGGCAAGGCTCACTATACCTTGCTGGATCTGCAGTGACATGAAGGAGAAGATTAAATGCTAGAGTTACTAAATACAGAGGAGAAAGGGAAAAAAAATCAAATTCTGAAACCTTTTAGGTAATTTTATAAAATTGTCACAAGAAAAACCGGAGCTTCACTTTAGCTCTCACTTAAGCAATTGGCACTACTTTTCCACATTTAAGTAGAGTTATATTTAATATTGGAGGGAGAATTTAGCTTTCGTCACCACTGAATTCTAAACAGCGTGACTAAAGCTGTGATGCTGAGGCAATGTGTTGCTTGCACAAACTGCTTTCCTAAGCAATGCCTCCTACAATTTCTCTAAACCAAGAAGCAGGTTGCACAAATACTTGTACACGTGCCTGTTGAAGCTGCTAGTCCAGGGGATATTTTGTAATGCAGTTAATGGGGATATTTTATATAAAAAAGCAATTATCTGATTTGCTTGTTTAGCTTATATTGATTGATTCAGCAATGTAGTGGTGTGTGCATATGCTTGTAATATGGTATCTGTATGCATGTGTGTATTTACACGTGTGATGTCAGTACACATGAGCTATTTAAATAAACAGATGTGTAGGTATCTGTCTTAGTTACAAGAGTTGCCCAATAATAACATATCCTGCCCACAACTCAGCAGCACCTTGCCCACCCTGGTATCCTGGTACATTTCAGAACTACAGGTGTGTGTTATCTCCTGCCGGCTCTGCCAGCTGTGCTGGAGTCAGGCACAGAGGAGGTGAAAGCAGATGGGAAAGATGCCTTAACCCATTGAAACAAAAGTTGTAAGAGTTCACTTGTCAGATATCTAAAGAATGAAATTTTGCTATACTTTCTTTTTTACTGTCTGTAATAGGTGGACCCAAAGTAGAGGACTTTCCAAAGTATCCCATTTATTGGCCAAGTATTGCATTTGGCTATCTGGCTCCTGAAACTCAGAATTTAGAGGATATTATATTCTTTCCCACCTATTTAATCTTTAGCAAATGTTCTTGGTTTTCAGCTGGTGTGAACTGATATTGCTCACCAAAGCTTCCTATGAATAAAGACCCATCACTGAGCTGGGGGAAGATTCATCAGCCGAAGACACACCTGTCAATGGGTGCATTGGTGACACAGTCTCCAGTGTTGATCCAACATGCTCAAAACTTTATTTCAAGGCAAAGGAATGCATTAGGAGATCTGGAATATTTTCAATGACAGTAGAAAAAAATACTAGTTTGTGGTGGGGTGGCATGTGAGACTAAAACCCCCATGCTGACAGACTCAGGGAGCTGGGAAGAAGTGGAGCAGGAAGGGGCAACAGGACAACTGCTTTGTGTTTATACCAGATCATTCATAATGGCATCAGGTCAGAGAATCAGTCATTAATGGGGACATTTATGGTGTGTTATAACATTCCATCCACTGCCATCAAAATTTTTTAAGCCTGAGATAAAAAACCTTTAGCTTTTATAGGTTATTAGCATCCTTTTTTAACTTTCTGTAGGCAGTTTGCATATAAATCTCATTTTAAGAATAGTCCATTAAGCCCACAGCTGTCACTTGCTGAGAGATTTGGGGTGGGTTTTTTTTCATCCTGAAATCATCTTTGTAATGGCTTTTGTGCTTTTCCTTCAGAGCTTTGCCTCATTTTTTTTATTCACCTGTTAAAATTGCCCTTCTCTCTCACAGCTGGCAGATTGGAAGTAATGGAATTTAACTGCTATTGCAAAGGTTCTGAGCAAAAAAAAATCTTTTTAGTTCCTGATTTTAGAAATGTATGTTTTACTAGCTCTTTCCCTTCATTGCTACATTTTCTATTTCCATTTCAAAATACAAAGACCTGTACTGTTCTGCCTAGTAATATTTATTTTAAAATCATCAACACTCAGAAATTCACATTCTCTCATCTAAGTGATACTTGATGTAGAGATAAAAGATAATTAATGCCAAAAGGAAATTAAAATACAGAGACACAGGTGTACTGTTGAGGTTTAGGCTGTAAAAGCATCCCATCAAAAACCTCCCATTACAGTTAGGCTCTAAAACAGAGAAGGAGTGGCAGCGGTAGAGGTGGAGGAGGCTGGAAGTCACTGCATGTTGGGCCAGTTTAGCAAAATCACTGGATGTGTTCTTAAGTGTAGAAGGATGCTCAAGTGGAGATGTATTTAGGAGCATGGTTGAATATATGCTTAAGATCAGTCAGTTTTTCTCACTGAAACTGACTGCCTTTATTGCACAGGGGGGAACAAAAGAGCAGGTGTGTGAGCAGAGGAACAGCTATGGGAAAGTGCTGAGAAGGAGGGATATAACTGATATCACCCATTTATGTGGTACAGAAAAGTCCATGCAGACTATGTTGGGTTCTGCTGTTCATGGTTCAAACAAAAATAAATATGAGCAATTGGAAAATGATCAGAAATGCATTACAGGAATTATGTCTGGGACACTTCCTCAGCAGAGCAGGGGGCAACAAGAGGGTTAGAACCAGCTGGTGATATTTGATGGGACAAAAGTTTTCTATAACAGATGACTTTCAATATTTCAGGTCAAGTTAGAAAAACTTCAGTGGCTAAAAACTGAATCAGTGAGAAATAAGAGTAGAGGTAAGGTACACATTTTTAGCAGTGAAAATGATTAATGGCTGAAGCAATTTATTTTGGATTGTAATATATTTGCCATTATTTGCAGTTTGAAAGCCAAGGCAGATTGCATTTCTCTGAGGCTCAGCTTATCTCCCAGCTCTGTCTTGATTCTGAGGGTACCAAACAACACTCTGTAGTCCATGTTGTGGTAAAAGTAATTTTAGATGGCTACAGATACCCCCGCGGGCCTTAAGTCCTATTTAGGTTTTTGTTGACTTGATTAACCATATGTAACAGGATGAACAGTTGCTCCACTAACTCTGCTCCTTTTTTATTCTGTAATGAGTATGATATGGTTCCTAAATCAGCCATTGGTCACTCTCTCAGGGAAATCATTAAATAATGGATGTTATCAGAAGAGATTTCCACTGATTTTCTTTTTCTTTCTTTCTTTGTATTTTTTATTGTTTCTTATTCATACAAGCTTGACTTCATTTAAACCAATGGTAAAAGATGAAAGATGAATGCTAGCCAAGGCCAAGAGCAAAGGGAATAGCATTTTTGCAAATATGATTTCCTGCTGTACTTAGTCCGTTTTGTGGCTTTTATCTTATTAAATATTTTCTTGTATTTTTGGATATTTATAATTATATATTAAACGTAGTATCATTCATTCTAATATAGCAAGAGTTCGCATGATTGAAAACTAGTAAAGATCAGTGACATCTGAAACAAGATAAAGAGAAAAAAACTGGTTTTTAGCATGGTACAATTTGGGAATATTATTCATATTCTCTGGGTGTGCATGGTTATATCCCACATGAACAAGTGTCCTAAGTAAATAATCAAAAAGTGATTTTAATTTTCTAATGCTGAACACTTCAAGATTTTTATTTTGTCTTTTGCCAACTATACTATCAAACTGCAAATAAAGATCAGGTGGGCTTAATTCCCCAAGAAGCTGCTGTAATTTCATCTCTGGCTTCAATAGTGTAACAATTTGCCCTGTGGGATAATTTGAACACAAATATCTTTTCAGTGTTCTGATTTCTCTGTTTCTCTAACCTACTGTACGTTAGGAGGACCTATGGATTTATATTGATTGTGTAAATTGCAGGCCTTTTCATTTGCCAACAACATTTTATTTTAGGATTTTATGCTGTCCACTAATGTAGTATAAGATTATCTTTCACAAAATGAGCAGGAAAACCAAATCGTTCATGGAATCAAACAGCAGATTCTGTAATGAAATCAGACACTATTGTGAAGACTTTTAAGTCTGATAGAAAAGAGAGGGCTCAGAAAACAGAAGTCAGCAGCTGTGTGTCTGCCTCTCAAGGAACACAGATGATGTCTCATAGGGTCAGACAGTGACTCATCCTTGGGCTTCCCTCCTCCCAGAAGGCAGCTGCTGCATGGGAGGGGATGGGGTTGGGAAGCAGGACACCCAAACCTCATCTGTTTCATTGGCACTATGGGACAGCTGCACGCTTGCAGAGGAGCCTGTGCAAATGCTACACAGAAAACTACAGAGCAAGATAATTTTTACAAGTGTGTCAATGGTTGGAGCTGGTAGGGTTTTTAATCTGTATTTTTCAGAGTTGTATAGAACAGGGACTAGGCTTTGTAGTTAAGGATTTATTTGGGGGAAGAATTCCAGCTTCAAATTTTTAAACATTAGCAGTAAGGATGAGCAACTTTGTTACTTTGAGATAAACAGCAATAAACTGCTACTTTTACTTATTTCTGTCTTTTTTTCCACCCCTTAAGTACAGGAACAGCTGATGCAGACATCAGTCTGAGAGAAGAGTTGTACTGGAGCTGACAAAACTAAAGCATCTTCTACTGATCATCTGTGAGAGGGATAGTTCTTTCTTCTGAATTGGGAGTAGCCCTCTGCATGCCAAGCAGCAGCATTTTGTCCTGTAATATGTAAGATTTGTCATCCTTTTGGTTTCTTCAACACACATAAGGAGGGTCAAAGGAGTTTTCAATTGCAGGCAGTATCAAGAACCCCTGTAAACCCTTTCGGAGCCCCCCATTTTTCTGGCTGATGCACTGCAGATCAGAGGAGGGAGTATACAGGTTGAAAAGCACATGCTCAAATACATCAAGGCAAACACCCCAAATTCAGCATAAATACACCACAGTGTATCGCTGCAGTGTGCGCCCTTGGAACAAAAGTCACAGGTGCAGGTTCAGCCAGCTCTTCTTGATATAGTGAAGTTTGGGTTCTTGACTCTTATAGCACGGGAAAGATTTCCCAAAATGGAGAGCAAAGACAATAAAATTAAAGGTTTAGAGAGAAGAAAGACACTCAGGTGCTTGGGAAGAACTCAAGGATACTTTCAAAATTCTGTTTGGCTAGTGTTACATATTTTAAAATTATTTCTTGGTAATTCAAGCGGGCAGTGGTGCAAAACCCTACCTGGGGAGCACTGCGGGCAAGCTTTGCATACCTGGGAGAGGAGCAGCAGGAGGGACAAGGAAGGGGGCTCATGTAACAAGCTACCATTAAGACATTGTTACATTGCTTACTGCGTCATTGCTGCTGGTTGCTGCCTTCCTACAAAAGTCATTGCCTGCTAGAAGTGAAATTACTGAATTCAGAAAATTATGGACTCAATTTGGAACCAAACATTAAGTGTGGGTTTAGTCTTAGGTATGTTATTAATCATATCTGTGCATTCTTAAAAGCATTCTGATCTTCAATTAAGCCTGTTAACTATTTGATTGCACAATAAACTAGAATAAAGAAGTTATGGTATCCTTGAAAATCCTGGCTATGTGGTGTCATCATTTAACCCCAGCCACTCACTCCCTACCCCAGAGTGGGATGGAGAGAGAATCAGAACTGTAAAGGCAGAAAACTTGTGGGTTGAGATAAAAACAGTCTTACAGGTAATGAAAGAGGCATGTGCACAAGCAAAGTGAAAACAGGAATTAATTCACCACTTCCTGTGGACAGGCAGGTGTTCAGCCATCCCCAGGAGAGCAGGGTTCCATCACATAACAGTGACGGGAACACAAATGCCACTGCTCCAAATGTGTGTCACCTCCACCACTGCTTCCTCCTTCTTCCCTCAGCTTTATGCTCAGCATGAAGCCATACGGTGTGGGATGTCCCTGTGGTCACTTGGGGTCAGCTGTCCTGGCTGTGTCCCCTCCCAGCTCCTTGTGCACCCCCAGCCTCCTCACTGGTGGTGTGGGATGATGGACAGAAAAAGCCTTGTCTCTGTGTAAGCACTGCCCAGCAATAGCTAAAACTTCCCTGTGTTATCAGAACTGTTTCCAGCACAAATCCCAAACACAGCCCCAGACTAGCTGCTGTGAAGAAAATTAACTCTACCCAAGCTGAAATCAGTACATGGGGACAGGAGCTGATCCTCACTCTGATTAAAATGCTGATGTAGTTTGCTGGAATTAATGATTCTATGTGTGGTTTTCACAAGACAGCTTTTAATTCCAGGTGTATTGCAGTGACATTCAAGCAAAGATTTATTGAAAACTAAACATAAAACACCCACTGCTTTGGCACAAAAGAAGTAGAGAGATAGCAGCTGGTTTTCCTGTAATCCCTGTTCTTTTAGAACCTTCCACCTACTGCATCCATCTTTGTTTATACATAGGCATAAATTGTGGTCCATTTGCTTCTGGCAAGAACTAGAAAATGTGTTGGTAAAGATTTTACCAGAGGACATCTTTTTTGAGGTGGAATTAAGTTTTTTTTTAAGTAAAGAACAGTAGTAGAGAAAGGCAGGAGACATGTTACATGTATAGAGCTGTAAATTTTGCTTTAAATCTCAGCCAAATTAAGATTATGGGACATAACACACTTCCTAATTTTTTTTAAAAAACAAAAACAAACCAACAAATAATATTAAAAAATAATCTAACCATTGACTACTGACATTAAATTATCATCAACTTCAAGATGAAATTGATCCTTTAAAAGCTAATAGAGCCAAACCTCTTTTTAAAATTCTCCTTAACAATTGCAGCTGCTTCAATTCTGTTTAAATCCAGATCTCATTTTATTCATGCATGCATAGAATGAGGCCAAATGCTTGGGGACAAGTGTTCCCAGGGAATAAGTGATCCAATGAGCCATCTGTACACACATCATGTCTAATCAGGGTGAGGTGGGGAAACCAAAAATTATTAGATAATTAAAACCTTGAAGTTTGGGAATCTTTATTATTTAATGGATTTTTGGTTGAAATTAATTAATTATATAAGCTAATGATAAGAAACATGCACTTACATTACTTGGATAATTTCCCTCTCTGCCGTTCCCTGGAACCATCTACTTCTGTGCAGTTGACTTAAGTCCACTCAAAGTCTATGGAACCCAAGTGAGCAATACAACACACAAATATTTCCAAAATTATCAAAATGGACATTAATTTTTACATGATTAAAAGAGAAAATTCAAAATATTGAGAAATACTAGTAAAAGGAATTCACTTCTTTTAGAATGCCTCAACCGTGACTCGTCCATTTTCTTCCATCTCAGTGTCACTGACACTACAAAAAACACTTGGAAAAATCTGTGGTTATACAAGCTTGACTCTTCAGGTAAATTGAGGATTGTAGTGCACTTCTTGCACCTTAGCAGCCTTTAATTCTGTACACATATGAGTTTGAATGCAACCCAAGCATGTATTATCGAATAGATAAAATTATTTAGGGAGGACAAGGAAGGAGTGGAAGAGTCTGACAGAAGGATATGTTGGACATCACAGAGTAAGTTTCTGGATGAAATTATGCAGCAAAAATTCAGAGTATTTTGCATATCAAGTGCATTTCATGGAAGAAATCCCCATTTTTGAAAGTCTCCTTTAAAGTAATATTAAATTGGAGCACCTCGGGAGAACATCAATGAGCAGCTGTTAGACCTCTCTCCTGGGGAAGCAGGCTCTCATTTCTCCTGTCACATGCTTGAGCAGATAGGTAGGCAGAAATAAGGTTCTTTCGGGCTATTAATTATATTTTCAGATCTGTGATAAACCAGCATTGTCGATATATACTAAAGAACAAAATTAGAAAACATTTGTTTGAGAAAGCCCAGGTTTAGCATTGAGCAGAGGGCTAGAGGTCACACTGTTAACTACAATAATCTGAGTATTTTTCCTCGTCCAAAAATCTGTTTCTTAAAAATGCATGCTTCTATTTTTCTTGGTTTAAAAATAAATATTTCTTAAAAATGTATGTTCTCAAATATTCAGAACTTCATGACTCATCATTGCTTCAAGAGTAGTTCAGCTAAGAGCTGCTTTCATAAAATACTCTGTGTTTGGATGAAACAATATTTTTTGAGAGAAGTCCTGTCGTGAAAACCTCTTAAGCATCTCAGGTCAAAATCAAGTCTCTGGTCCTGAAAGAGAACCATTTCAGTCAGTGGGATTTCATCAGTGCAGCTCAGAATAGAATTTGCCCATTATCATGTTTAAAGCATTTGCTCACTGCCAGAGTGCTACCTTAATTCACTTTTCTGAATAAGCTTCAATTTCAGCACTCAGAAGCAATTTAATATTGTGGGCAAATGAAATTATTTCAATCATAATGTGAAGAAGCAGAAAGGGCTAAGTAATTGCAAATTAAATATAACTAAATAAGGATGTTATTTATTTTTGCAACTTTCAAATGTGTACTACGTTTGTAATAGAGCATATGGCCCCTTTTTGGCCTTAGGGATTTAGAGCTAGCTCTGCTTTAGCTGAACATGAATGATGAAAATCAGCTAAAGAACACCAGTTCTAGCTAAAGAATGACATGGTACCCATCCCACAGAAGCAGAGGAAGAAGAAACAGGCTCTAGCCATCTTTATGAGCATTTAAAAGATGAAATGGAATTTTTGGGCCTGCCTAGTAAAATGAATTTTTTTCTGATACTGGAATTAGCTGGAAAGCTTGTCCAGGAATGAAGATTTGTGATTGATTTGGAAAGAAGATTAAAGCTTTATTTGATTATCTGAGGGGCCCTATTTGCTCTACTCAAGTTGGAACCAGTCTGAGAGACAACTGAGTGGCCAGAGCTGGTATTTACATGGAACTAGGTGAGATCAAGGTACTGAGCTCAAGAGGAAGGATAGAAAATGTTACTGTCTAGACAGAATGTAAGAGCGAATAGAGATGTTCTAAAAGAGCATGACAGGCAGCCATAGGGACAGGCAGAGATTACAGCGATGTGATTAGATACTGATTCTTCTAAAAACCAGTTAAAATCAAGCAACTGAAATTGCTTTGCATGAAGATAGTTCTCATTCTCAGTCTCCTGATGCTTACTCTAAATCAGGTTTTGCCTTAGGATAGAAACTTCTTTACCTGATCTGGGTTTTTCAACCTGTAAGGAAGGTAGTAAAAATTCCTAAGCAGGTAATGGTGATGTGAACCACAAAATAGAACTGAAGATTAATTATGATGTGGAGCAATTCCTAAGGCAGCCTAAGGCCATCAGATAATCTATCGAATGGTCTGTGTTTGCCATCTAGTGGTACAAAGCCAAATTTTTTTCCTACTGCATGAGGGCAGACACGACTTCTGAAATCTTCTGTCTCAGAATCAAACCTCTCCCACACAAAAAGCTCCTGCTCTCAGGATAATGGCGGTGATTAATGTATAACTGTCCTTTCAGGAACCAGGAGCAGAAATTTTTCAGCCCTGGACCCACCAGATTTAGGACAAGGTCATCAACAAGTTAGCAAGGGTTATCTAGTAATGGTTCTCTAGCTCCAGTATCCTGGTCATTGCTCCAGTCTTTTGATCTTGCAGGTGTAGAGTCTAAAAATATTCAGGCACCCAAATTTCGCTGCTTGGTGTGAGAATTCAAGCAACTAAATACCGCAGGGTTTTGAGATTATATTCTAGCATCTTGTAAACCACCCTTATAAAACTCTCAACCAAAGGCCTTCCAGATTTCTTGAGGCTTCAGCTTTGCTTTACAGCAGCTCTGTATGAAAACACATGGTTATTTTCCAACCAGGAGAATGATCTACAATGAAATCAGCAGCTCATAAAAAAATTGTACAGGGAATATATACCATTCTGGCACTGGAATACATATACTGGACATAAGTTGTAAGACTAGTTTTTTCTCTTAAAACTTTTCAAGAATATTTGAATAAACAATTAAGTAAAAAGGTTAACTTTATTTCTCAATTATGTCATATAGTAAATACAAGACAATTGATAGAAATATATTTTATCAGAAAAAATTATATACAGCATAATACCTAATCATACATGTTACTTACCTGGATTTCTTGCTATCTATATATTTTCAGAAAGTAATTACACATTGATTTTTTTCAGTAATAAGGATGTTTAAACTAATTCCCACACCCCAATTATATAGCAAATATTTTTAGGTTTTCCTATAAAAAAACAAAGCTAGGAATTAAGAGCTGGAGTTTTCCTGGTACGTCTGTGATTCAAAAGAAGCTTTTCCTAGAATTTTCTGCTTTAAGTCATACAGAATTTTTTAAACCCCTCTCACAAGTCACAATGAATGAAAACAAAGCCATACAAATTGTGTAGAGAACAAATCCCAGATGACTAAAACAAAGATTAAGGAGACTGAATTAACTTTACTATGTAGTGTTAATCATATTAACACTAATATGATTCTGAAAAGTGTATTTATACAATAACACCACATATATAACAAAACATGTGGAGGGAAAATAAAAAAAATTACATGCTATTAGCTATGGTCCCTTCTTTAAAAAAATTTATTGAATCTTCTATTTATTGAGCAGCTGCCGCATTCACTCATTCATTCATCCCGTCCTTCAACTGTTATTTATGTAATTAATTATTCAATCAATTGTTGACTGAGGGACCGTATATGATCTATGTTTTACAATTGACTTCAAAGAGTGAGGCAGCTGAATGCATCCGATAGAAAATAGAAAAAGGCATGGCAAGGTTCACAACAATTATCCAGGGTTCAAAGCCAAAAACTATTTCTTCTAGTCCATTGTCATATTCCGGGCGGCACCCGAATGCTGGTGGTATCCACAGCTGCAAGGAAAGAACGCGAGGCCAATATTAATCACCAGCGATACAAGTCAATAGCCCTTAATGACTGTGACTCCACCGTGCTGCAAATTGGTTTCAGAAATCCCGAAGAAATCCCTCCCTGTTGCTACTGGGCCCTGCTGGTGGAAGAGAGTTTCAGCTTCCACTGCTGCTACAGTTTTTGGATAGTTACTGAAAGGAGCCTAGGCTCCCATACTCCACATTAAAATAAATTTTGTTCCCCAAAAGCATATTCAATTCTTCTTCCAGAAATAAAATTTACTGCCTACAAACTATGGAACCATGCAATTTTAATATATTTATCAGACTTGAAGGTTTGGGAAGCTTTAGGGTATTAACTTGTGAATTACATTCAGAATGTCTTACCGAAAGGTTGCAGAGGAATAAAAATGCAGCGATGTTCTTCAAAATTCTCCTCTTATTGTTAGTAACTGAGTTTCTACTGTAAAATGAGAAATCTGAGGCAGAGTGCATGACCAAACTATTGTCCTGACTCATTTCTTCTTTGGTAACACCAGCACCATCATTTTCTGTCCCACAGATGCTGCCCTTAAGCAGACAGGGTACATCACCACTGTCACAAGCAGTTCTGCCATTGTAAATCTCTTCGTGCAAGGGGGTGAGGGACAAAGTGTTCCCCCGAGATATGGTCACTATTCGAAGAGTTTTAATGTCGTCGTTTGCCTTTTCCTGCTCACGGTGGATGGATTCAATGATAAAGAGGTTCTGAATGTATTTCTCAATAATAACCAGAACGGAGTAGGGCAGGTTGTACCATGTGTACTTGGGATGGCCTTGGGCACAGACAATGGCAAGGATCGAGCCCCAGGAGAGCAGCCAGGACCCTGCAGCTGTGCCCACAAGCAGTTCTGCATCCAGTTTTCGTGCAGGATTCTTGGAATTATCCAGTGATCTATCTTCCCGTCTATAGATAAGAAGGGCAACAATTCCAGCTGTGCACATGAGAGCCAACACAAAGATAGCGTGCAAGTAAAACATGGTGAGTGCCAATTCACTTTTGATTTTTGAACCTCCAATCTGAATTAAGTACACAACAACTATAGCTATTGTGCTAGTTAAAACGAGTAGTCCAGAAATCATTCCAACAGTTATGCCATGGAATTTGAATGGAGTTTTGTTTTGCTGGTGGTGTTCAACTTTGCGGCCGATGTTCTTCCACAGGACATAGAGCATCGTGGATGCTAGGATGTGGTACTCTATGTTAAAGGGGTATAGGTAATATATTCCTTGAGAAAATACTGAGCAGAGAGTTGTTGTTGTGCAATTGCATTGAGGTGCATGATCATCTAGAACTAAAGGAAAAGGAGACATTAGTTATGTGTATTATAAAGGTTCCTTGTTTAAAGTGAATAAATAAATCTTAAATAAAATAATGAAACACAAAAGGTAAGATTTCACTCAAACAACACCCAGTTACCCACCTAAAAAAAGGCCCCACTTCCCCATGCTTCACTGGAGTTTGAAAGCAGAAGGCATCCCCAGCAGTTGTCAGAGAATGGTCTGGGTTAGAAGGGACCTTCAAGATCATCTATTTGAAATCCCCGTGCTGGGGACAGGGAACCTTCCACTAGACCAAGTGGCCCAAAGCCCCATCCAGCCTGGTCGTGAACATTTCCAGGGATGGAGCATCCACAGCTTCTCTGAGCAACCTGTTCCTGTGCCTCAGCACCCTCACAGTGAAGAACTTTTTCTTTATATCTTCCTTATTCTGTATGCTTGCTGAGTACAATTTGCACCATCACACCAATGAAAAAATTATTCATTATTTTAAAAACAAAACAAAACAAAACAAAACAAAACACCCAGGGCAAAGTCCTTGTCTTGTAAAGAAGCACTAATGGATAACTCCTACCCCTTTGAGCCATCCCACTGAATCCTGTAGGAACACAGGCCACCTGTAACTACTCTCCTGGGAAAGATTTGCAAGATTATCCATGCTTGGTTTTTTTTATGAATAACTTAGTAAATAGTAAACTCTCATTTTAAAACTGCTATGTTAATTTACTTCTGTGATTCAGTAATAAGGTGCTTCCTTAGTGATGTTCCTCGGTGATGTTACTCCTCAAAAGAAATGTTCTCAAAATATCTGTTTGGAACTTAGAATAAAACTACTGCATTGATCACATTTATGATAATGATCATATAAGCTTTTAGTATCAGCTAATTACCATTTTCTGCAGAAGGACTATGCTGACCTAGTCATTAATGACTCAGCTACATCCTACAGTGACAGTATTTTGTACGAGTGTGCTGGTGCAGGACTTTCAAAATGCACCAACCCTTTTGCTTACCTATAGTTATGTTCCCAAAACCAAGTGTGATTAGTCTTTCCTTATGTTCATTCAGCTGATGTTTTGACTCCGTTAGCACGCCATTTGTCCACAGGAGCAAATTTGTGAAAACAGAATGGATAACACCAAACCTACAAAATAAAGTAATTATTGAAGGAGTCTGCACAGACTGTATATCCATACATGTGAAATGAAATTGATTAACTTTCTGCATACAAGCTACATGGCGCTATTTAGTTGGTACAGGAGTAGGGTTGAAAAATCATCACCAAGCTCTAAAGATGTTCGGCAGTCACTGAATATTAGAATTCCACAACCTTACAGAAATGCAATGTATTAAATGGCCTAATATATTTAACTATTAATAGGATGCTGGTTTTATTTCTTACATTTTCTTATGTGATGGGTTGTTTTTTTTTTGGGCTGGACAAGTTACAAGTTAGTGATTGAACAGTCTAAACAGGATTTATTTTTTTTGCAAAGCATATTTCACAGCCTTCTGCAGTGCTCCTTGATATTCCCTGTGTCTGATCTTTTTTCACAGATACCTCTGCCTTCCCCAACTCCTAGCCCATGCATTTTTGTCTCCTGGAAAGAGCTGAAGCTAACAGAGGGCTTTATTCCATTCAAAGTACTGCTACAAATGAGGGTAGGTCTCCATGCATTTTTGAGACTCCTGGCCTCTGACAAGCCATTTCAGCTTGGTGAAACAGAATGGCAGTGGAGAAAGAAGTGTATTAATGCTTCTGAACTTCCTAATAAAATCCAGATAAAAACTGTTCTCCATTGCCAAGCACTCCCTTTTTTTTCAGGAGGTCATGATACCTCTTTCCTAAGCACAATCTTTTCACTTACGTTCTGCCAGGTGTTCTGCACCCAAAGTTTACGTCTCTTCACCAAGAAACAGTTCTTTGTTGGAGCACTGTTCTCAGCAATAAACTTACAGCCAGAAATTTTTAAACTCTGCTTATAAACAGAGCTGATAACACCAGCTGACATTGCAAAGCCTTCTGTGACCACTGACCACTCCCTTCCTTGACATGGGGTTTGAACACTTACCCAAGAGAGCAGAACAAATGGAGAACCTTCACCACAGATGATGTTTTTGAGTAAATTTATTTTACCTTCTATAGAAACTGGTCAGCTCATTGATAACTTTAAAATTACTTTGGAAATTATGATGTTTGCTTACTTGTGTTCTTTGTACAGACAGATTAATATACATTACTCCACCTTCTCACAAAACCAGAAAACACACTGGATCTGATTTGGTATGCAGGATACCAGCAGGGAGGTTGTGGTTCCCAGTGCGCACAGCTGCATCTACCACAGCTGTGAGGTGTGGTTGACATGTCTGAGGGATGGGATGTCAGAAGGACCTCGATGAGCTCAAAAAGTGGCGCTGTGGGAACTTCATGATGTTCAAAAAGCCAAGTGCAAAGTCCTGCACCTGGGTCAGGGCAAGCCCCAGTACCAACACAGGCTGGAAACATTCAAGGCCAGGTTGGATGGGCCTCTGAGCAACCTGATCTGGTTGACGGTGTCCCTGCTTATTGCAGAGGGATTGGACTAAGTGACTTCTAAAGGTTTCTTCCAACCCAAATTATTCTATGTTTCTAAGACCTAGTTCTAAAAAGGTTTTTTTTAGGTTAGAAAAGATTTCCATACAAATCAATATAAAATACCTCCAGTGCATTGCATTGACTGCAGGCTGGTGATGCAGGTTCCCTTTCAGTAGCTAAATAAAAAAAACATAATACAGAGTACAGTCTTAAAACATAAGTGATGCTTCCTTCTGAAGTGACTCTGTGGTATCATATATTGCCATTTTCCTCTCTCATAAGAAAAATACATGTCCTTTGTGACTATTGTATATTATGAAATATAAGTACAATTTAAATGAGGGTAAATGGAGTTACTTTCTATTTAACTGTTCTATTTCTACTTAATGCAGTCAAGAGGAGAATCAATCTCTGTATATTTTCACGGTCCCTCATAAAATAAAATTTTGGTGTAAAAGCACTGTGCAGACCTACACCTATCAACATGCCAGATGAGGATCAGATCCACTTTACCTTTCAAGTGTTTTGAAAGACTGGATAACATCCTTTGCATGACACCACAGAAAGTACACCTAAATGAAAGATATATAGAGAAATATCATTACACTAGAGCATGTGTAACACTCAGAAAGGAAAGTATATATCTAGATAGGCATGACAATGTTTAAAACTTCTGATGATTTAAACTGAGGTAGCTCCATCTCCACACATGTGAAAGAGCTCATGATTTCTGTGATGTTCACAAAGAACCTGGGATTTTTTATATGAAAAATCGGTGGCTTAACAGTTGAAAGTCTAATTATCACTCACCAAAACATATTTACTTTTTGTATCTGAAGAGACTTTTATTTCAATGACAAAAGAAATAAAGCCACTGGCTGTGGTAGAGGTATGACTGCTGCAGGGCATGGTGATGCTAAGTTTGAATAATTTATCAAATATATTAAATTCTATGAGGGGAGAAAAGATTGATGAAAGGATGCCAGACTAGACTAATAAAACAACTGATGCCCAGTAAACATGAGAAAAGTTTGCACTAACTGCCTGAGAGGTAACCCCATTAAGAACATAGCAATTGCACTCATGGATAGTACAGAAAACTTAAACAGGGAATAAAAGAGAGAGATAACAATAATAAGTTAGCAAGTCAAGGGCAAAGAGGAATAAAATTAGAACTCTCTGTGAAAGCATAATGGAGAGCTCAGAAAAACCAAGTGCAGATAGGTTCAAGAAGAACTATACCAATATTCCTCAGGGATGTCAGGGTGACTCTGGGAGTCCTGTTTACTCCCAATAGTTCCTAGGATACTGAACTTGAAAGTAAGTATTAGGCCAGAAAAAGAATATCAGGACAGAAAGAGTCCTAAGTCTCTTTTAGAAACCTGCATGGTTTGGTATTCCAGAAAAGGTCTGAAAAGTGAAAAGAACTTTGGGTTCTTCTTCAGCAATCAGAGTAACTGGAAGCCCATTTTACTACAGCATCCATTACTGTAGTGCACCTCCACAGCCACTGTTTTCTGAGGCATTCAATGTCTCATTTTGGAAAAAGCTAGGCAAATGCAGTTCTTTATGTCTCACTTACACCACCCAGCAATAACAATTCCTCTAATGAAGCATTTATCAATGAGAGGAGTGGCCACTGTAAAATCCCAGCTGTAAAGACTAAAATATTTCATGTAGGCTTCAACTGAAATCAAATTGAAATTTCCTTAGTCTCTGTTGCCATGTTCAATTTCTCATGCTGGGATAAATGCAGTAAAATCTGACAATAGATCTGAAACTTCAAAACTTAAAAAAAAAAAGGGTAAGTTTTGAAGATCTGTTCAGACACAAGAAAGTGGGAAGGAATAAGAAGTGTCAATAAAGAAATGGCACAAAATCCATTTTTTGCTCACAGAATACTCATTGCCTCCAGGGGACTTCTGCCTGCATAAGAACATAATGCATACCTGCCCTGGGAGGGCAGGTACGTGTTAGTTCATACATGGGCGCAGGACGTATACATTAATGTCACGGCGTATATCAGGATGTCTCATTTAGAGTAAATGACAACAGAATCTGATACATATCCTGCAGAAAACAAATCCTCTGGTTTTTAGATGACATATATTAGGGGTGTTCTCTGCTGTGATTTCATCCACCGTTTCTAAGACATGAGAAGATTTGTGTTAGGTAAGAGGTATCTGGAGACTTACTTTTTAAATTTAACTTTTTCTTTGTTTGCTCAGGCTAACATTCAAGTGTTCATTATTTTAAGCTCTGTAGATGATCACTTCAGTGACACTGGGTGATGCAAAACTTAAATTAGAATTTTTGTTGCTTTTGTTCAGCATTTTTATTCACCATTCTTCCACACTGTAGTTCATGGTGGCTGGAAAACTTGTCAGCTCAGGGTCACTGGCTGTAATGAAGAATGCTGCATTCAGATCAGCAGGGCAGAAGAGTTTAATTTCATTGGTTTGTTTTTCAGAGATAAAGCAAAGAAGTTGCAAGACACAGAGGGTGGATATTACAAGAATGTGAAATTAAGATTACTTCAACCAACTCAGAATTTTACCCTCAGAGAAAAACATAGATGGGGTGAGAGTTACTGTTTAAATTTCAATGCTTTTTTTTAAACTGTTGAAGAAAGCAATAAAATGTAGGGTGTTCAAAAGCTCATTTACATGCAACCACCACTGCTAGGAAAACCTTTCTTTTCCTTCTGAATGACAAACATCTTGGAAAATTCACAAAAGTGCCTGGCTATGATTACATATCTCACTTGAGTGGTTTTTCTTTCCTTCTTCCCTACAAACCTCCAGACAGAGGTTCAGAGGAATTAATGTGAGAAACAATCAGCTATGGAGCGTCACCACACACTGTAGACCCAAAGCCTTACAACAAACAGGCAGCTGGAATATTTCACAGGAGTCACTGATGATGTTTGCTACTGTGCAGCCACTGATAAGAATAACCAAATGTTTTTAGAAGGAATATCCATGTTCATTTGTTACAGGAAAGTGGTGCAAGTGTTTCAGAACCAGCGAGGAAGGGTTTTGTCCCCTTTTACTTAAGAAGGCTACACCTCTAACCATGGTGAGACACCAGGTTAGACAGATAGGATTGAACTGTGGCAAGTCCTACATACAGAAAGAAGGAAATTGTCTTTAGCCAAGGTACTCATTTCAGTCTGGAAATTCTGAAAATTATGTATGTAACTTTAAGAAAATAACAGCCCATGAAACTTCAACTACAGGAGAACATTTTCTGATTATTACATTTGATTACATGCATTTTGATATCCTCATGAATTTCATGGCTGAGCAACTACAGGTTGCAAGCCTTGCATTAAAACATAGGAAACATATACATGCACAAGCATTTAGTCCTCGAAATTGTTCTGCAATATGTTTAAAAATCAAATTAGTGTAAAATCCACTGATGACAAGATAAAACACATTTTTGGAAACAAATAGAGATTAATATAAAACTGCAACCAGCAACTTTTACCTGTAAGATGGTGTGCACAGCATGTGTAACAGGAAAAATGCCTTCAGCTGGTGATAAACAGTTTGAAAAATCAATATAATATCCAATTTTAAAGGAGTCCAGAATTAAAGTAATCACTGCAAATAATGTAATCCCACCTACAAATGAAAAAGATATTATAAAATTTCAAAGTATAATTATAGTATCTAGAGTCATTTGTAAAGTAGACTAAAATCTATTTAGGGAAATGAAATTTGATCAATATCTGTGTTCTTTTTCAGGGAAATAAGAGTAGATTGACATTCATGAAGATAATTGACTCAACGAAATAAGTGCCTCTAATTTGCAAAAGCCTCTGCCCAGTATATTGAGCAAGGACATCACAGGACAGCCTGTGGTCAGTGTGGAATGGCCAGCCCAGCACTGACCAGGACATTCAGCATCTTGCAGTGGGCCCAGCTCTGGGCAGGATCAGCCTCCCAAGTGACAGTGGCACTGAAGCACCAGACAGGGCAGGAATTACTGCCCTCGGCAGCCCCACAGCAAGTGGGGCACTTCTGGGGAGCTGAACAATCACCTTACAGTGCCCCAGCCCAAAACCTCCTCTGCGGGAAGAACACAATCTCTTGGTGTGCCCTCCCCATGGCTCGGGGGGTTACTCTTTAACTCAGAGACCACAACTACAATGAGCTGTATGATTCCTCCTAGAAGGAGGAAAGATTCAATTTCATCATCTATATTTCACATGAACACAACAATATCCTAATATATCACTCTAAATACCCTAAAGAACTTTAAAACACATTTCTCCTTGTTTATTTATTATTATTATTATTATCATCATGTTTGTACATGTATGACTAAGCACAACTGGCAATAAGATTATTGAACCAAACTCTAAGGTCTTCATTTATTTGGTTTTGGTTTGTTTTGAGGGTTTTCTTTGTGGTTCAGGTTTTTCTAAGTTTTCTTTAGGCTTTTACTCAATCAGGCTTTCAGTGGATTTAATTTGGACTTATTTGAATGAAGACTAGATAAAAATTTATCCATGGATTTTAGCCAGAACTTATAACATAAACCATCATCAGTATCTTAATCTTTCTTTACAGTTCCTCACAGAGTAAAAAACGTCACTAGTTTTGACTTAGATGAATATTTATCTTTTATAAGGGGTCACAACCTAACTTCCATATAAATACCACATGTTCCACTTGACTTGTGGTAATAATAAAGTAACACTATTTTTTTTTAATTAATAAAACCTTTATTCTCAAAGTTGCATTGATAAAAATTAATTAGAAGTTATATAAATGCATTGCAATTTTGTTTATTATTTCATTGACCCTTTAAAATTAAACAAAAACAGACTTCAGAAACCTTTTCAATCACAAGGGTATGAATTCCAGTAGGATTTTAAGTTTCTGTTTTACAATCTCTCTATAATAAAAACAATGTCAAATTACTGATTGAGTAATGAGTTAACTACCATGAGTTAAAAGCTTTTGCTTTAATATCACAAAATCTAAAACCTCAGTTCTGCACTTCATGCATGTGTATAATCCCATACAGTTTTATGTCAGCTAAATTGTATTCTAACACACATGGACTGGAGTCCACATTTAAATAGATGTGCCATTTTCATTATGTATCAAAGTCAATGGTATCCCAAAATGCAAAATTATAGGCTACTCTTGAGATCAAATTATATGTTTCCTTCCTTATCTAAAGAATGTAAATAATTCTAAAATAAATTAGAATTGGTAGTTCTGAAATAATTCTGAGGTAACTAGACATGCTTTGAGCAAGGAGTCAGATTAGATGACCTACAGAAGTGCCTTCCCACCTAAATTATTCCCTGGTTGCTTTTGTGATTCATGGTTTATTCAGAAAGTGTGCAGGAAACAGCTTATTTGTCTTAAATATGTCAATTTGAGGGACTTCACGTGCGTTATGATTGTTTCAATAAGAAGGCAAAAGCCACCTTGTGAAGGAAAAAGATTACCAATTACTAGCTTGCAGTGATGAGAAGACCTTGTATGACTCTTTTAATGTTATATTGTTTCATTTACTCAAATGGTATTTAGATATTTATGGTAATCACTCAGGTGGCCACACTACAAATGTATACAAAGTGTCCAACATGCTTATTTGCAAACTTCAAAGGAGAATGTACAAATCTGCTCAGTTAAAAATCAAAGCACAACCATAATGAGCATTCATATGGCACATTAATAGTTTTTGTGTTAACTTTTTGTGGTGGATACTTCAGTAGTATATATAAATACTAAATGGGTACCAGTAATTTCAAGGAAGATAATTCTAACACTTAGCTATTTCCATTTAAAATTTTTAGAAACATGAAATGATAACTAGTGAGCACTGTTTCATTATTTTTTTTCAAACATTGATTGAAACCTGTATATCTTAAGGGATCAATAACTGAATTTTCAATATTGCTAAACACTGGTTTATTTCTTCCTATTAACCATCAAGAAGAACAGAAAACATAATGATACAGTTGCAAAAATATCTCTCACCTTATTGTTCAAATAACTGGCAATTCAATGGAGGAAGTAAAAAGATACAAGTTGAAGTCTGACAAGAGCTTTTTAAGTTGACCGGTTGTCAGTGCTTTAAACAGAAGCTGTGCTTTTAAAGAATGTGATAAAACAAAGCTCTTTGTGAAGCCAACTGATTTTCATTTTGAATTCTCTGGTTCACTTTGCTGAACTTTCCCAAAAAAATGGTCAGAGAGCTTTTCCTAGCAGGAGAGTGTACTTAGGGAAATAACATTTGGAATAAGTCAACGAAAGACTTCCTAAGGTTCCCTGTGGTTATTTGGGTCAGGATAGCTGTGTTGTATTAAAGACAAAGCTCTCCCACAAACTTTTCCCATGTTCAGACTACAGGAGTGATTCTTGGTCAACCACGCAGGCAGGAAGACAACCGAGCTCGAGGGTTCACACAACTGACCCCTTGGTGCAAAAAGGCTCAAGGAAGCCTTCCTGCAAGCAATTTTTGCAAACTGATCATCCATCCTTCTAGCATTGTTAGACATGTAAAAGGAATCAGTTATAGGAGGTTTTTGTTAAATCATTCCATTTCAATATTTGTCAGAGCAAAATGGTCTAAGTAGGCACTTTTACTCAAATGACATTCACAGTTTGAAAGGATTCATGAAAAGACACTCATTTTATACTGTTTAATACCAGGACATTTTCTCTCGCTAGTTAAAAATTGCAGAAAACTTTCTGTGGAAAAACTCAAACAAAATATGTCTGTCCCACTCCATCCTCCCCTTTCCTTTTCGGACTTTTAGTCTTTCAGATAGAAGATTTCTATGACAAAAGCACAGATAAAGAGGAGGGCAAGGGGGATCTTGGCAGAGGAATTGCCACCTGAGTTTTTCCTTAGCTCAAATAAGTTTTCTTTTACCAATAGAGGGTAAAGGAGTTGTACAGACTTGTTGTAACTACAAGAAACTCCCAAGAATAGGAAAGTGTAGGTCATTCCCTAAGGGCAAATTTGTTGAATTGCAGCCTAGACGTTCAAGAGAAGCCATGGAAGCCGCACCATTTGAGAAGCCAGTACAAAGAGCCACCCTGTGCTGGTAAAAGAAATGGATAAAGTAACCCAATAGCTCAATCCAGGATCTTATTTCTAAGTTTCTGTGACTCCTTATATTCTGTAGGACAAATGAAATGCTGTGAATGTGTTGCCAAAAGAAAGAGGGCAGGGGATCCTACTGTACTTACCCATGCTAGGCAGTATTTATTCCATATTTAGGAGGGAAAAGCTACCTTCTGAGTAACAAAAGCATAGCTTGGTCCAAGTTAGGATCAAATTAAGCCTTGCATGAATTTCAGGAGGTTGTAAGACACATAAGCTAATAAATGAAAAATTCTTGAGAGATTAATATTGCCTTGGAAAATAGTAAATAATCAAGAGGAACAGTTGGTATGTGAACTCCATACATTTCAGAAAAGAGTTTACAGACCATGGCTGTATGTTAGACATTAAAAAAAAAAAGGTTTTCTGTCAGCAATTCATACACAAATGTTAACATATTAACAGTTGCAAAGAAAATAAATTATACACAAGCACTGAGATTGAGAACAAACTACATTTCCACAGCACAACCTTTTCAAAACAATCAGGTGTCAGGTGTTCTAGGAATTTTCATTTAGACATTGCATTAGCTGCTGTGAAAATTAACTGTTGTCTCATTTTTAGTAGGTAGGAAACATTTTATGGAAAAACTGTTTTATAACATTCCACTTAAAATATTTACTTTCCAATCTGTCATTTACAGTGCTCAGACTGCAAGAGGAAGAAGCTGGTAAAACTGGGGCTGCCTATTATTCCACACAGCACTGATGTAGGCTGCTTCTTTTTCTTGGTACTCAGAAACACAGCATTCCTGTCACTACGACTGTGATGTGCTCCCCAAACACCTCCTCTCAGTGCACCTCTATATTCTCACTCCAATATGCACCTGACTCTGCAGATAAGGGCCAGCACATCCCACCACTACCCTTACAAACTTGTATACTTTTTCTGCAAGTGAATGGTCATTTTAGATTCCTTGTTTAACTGCTTTATGTACTAATCTACAAACTGATCTGGTCACAGTTTTTGTCCTCTTCTGTCTAGCTCTAAATGTTTCTAAAGTATCACTGCACACATATAAATGGGAATCTCTGATATACATCGGTATAGAGAACACTTGAGGACCTTTCTGACTGGTACTACCATAAGGTAAATTGTATTATACCATCTGGAAAAGGTGATAATTCCTCCAAAAGAGCTGCAAGACACCAACAAAACTGCCTCTTCCACCAGCTATATTTCATTTTTCAAGTGTTACCAAACCAGCCTGGTAAGGAAAAAAGGCACCAGAGCTTTTAGCACTATAAATGGTAGGCTGGAAAGTGAGGATGTTTAACAAACAGCTTTCCCATACAATCTCCTAGTATGTTCAGCTTATGCATATATTTACTTTAGAGCGCACTGCACGTGCATTCAGTTCGTGAATACCAGGATGCCTCCTGGTAGGGATGGAGAGGGTAACAAAGAGGTAGCAGACACAGGTGATGGCACAGATGTCTCTTGTGCGGTACCACCCTTTGCGCCGTCGGCCCGTACTCACACTTCAGCCAGCGGGCTCCGGCGTGTGTGTCCTTGTCCCGGATCAGCCTCCTCTGCGTGCAGCTCCTGCAGAGGTACCACAGCATCCACAGCAGCTGGATGAGCATCAGCGTGATGAGGTAGGAGAGCAGGTGGCTCTTGCTGATGCCCACGGCGTGCACAGCCCAGGCGAAGGTGAGCAGTAGCCCGGCCAGGAAGAGATTGATGCCATACTGGCTGCTGAGAATCTCGGCGTTTTTCTGCGGGTAGCTGCCGCCCACCGCGGGGCATCCAGCGGCTTTCTCCATCTCCCACGCCGCCGGCCAGGTGCTGCAAGCAGGCGGCCCCGCTTCCCCCGGGGAGCCCCGAGGCCGCCGCTGGCCCGTCCCCCATCGCGGCGGGGGCGGAGCGGGGCCGCCGACCCTGCCCGTGCCCTGCCCGTGC
>VZTX01018101.1:104268-204359 GCA_013400915.1 Pardalotus punctatus | reverse complement strand
GTGCGGCTGACGGCTCCTGGAGCGTGAACTCCTGCGAGGGAGAGGTTTGGTTTCCCAGCAGCTCAGCTTTCTGGGTTACTTCCTGTCCCATTCTTTAGCACTTATCTTTACTTCCATTCCCTGGAGGAGCTGCCTTGACAGGGCAGCGGTCCTGCCGTTATTATCCCTTCAACTCCTTAGTATCCCGAGAGAGTGTCCTCCTTTTCCAGGAGAGATCCCGATTTTGATGAATAACCCCATTCCTTCCAAATTTTTGAAGGCTGTTCCTATTTTGCCCAGCTATTGCTTTTGTATTGACCATTTTTGTTCATCATTTCTCTCTTTTATGTCATTGTGTGGCTCAGTTCTACTTTTTTTTTTTTTTTCTTTTAGGTTTAAGCTGCCTTAAAGGAGAATTAAAAATAGTGACTCCAAAGAACAAAATAACACAGAAGAGAAAACAGCACTCAAAAAACCCCCAGAAAGGTGATGATTCATTTAGACTCTGAGAGTCATCCTAGACACATGGTTTGGCTGGGATTGGGGCCTCTTGTGTTTTTATGGATTTGAATAGGTAGCATTAGATTTCTTTGTTCTCTTAAAACCTACTTGCTGTTGACCTTTTAAAGTTTGAAAGCTCTGAAGCCCATTTGAAGTACAGTTCCTCTTGTAACACTTTATGATTTTCTAAAATTAATCCTCAAATGCTATTTTGATTATGAATCGCTACTTAATGGGTTTTGTGTGTCTTCATCTCAGGAATGTTGCTTAAAATTATTTTGCTCTAGGTTGTTTAAAGGATCTTTTCTTAAAATCTTTTCATAGATTTATGGTTTCAATACTGTTTCTGTTTTGATTCTAAAATCTTTATTGGGCTAGGTCATGGTAATTGCATTATGTTGGTTTAGTCATACCTCACTCCTGCGTGGGTCACTTTTTTGTGTGTGTGTGTTGTAACGGAGCTGCAGAAATTGAAATTAATTTAATTGGATGGTGTCTGTTTACGAGTACTTACTTTTTGGGCTGAGATCATAGAAGAAGATGATGCTGTTGGGTGCTTAAGGGGAAAAAATGAAAGGAGTCATCAAAACCAATCCTGCGGGTAGGAGGGAGGTTCTGTTTCAGGGGGAGAGCTGTTCGTAGGGAGAATTGCGTGTTTTACGTGGTGAGATGAAGAGATGGATCCTAGGAGAGAGAGTGGGGGGGTGAATGATGTCAGTCAGTCTTTTTCTGCATCCTGCTGTTAGTGTGCTCCAAATGATGGAGATTCTGCGCGTTATTTTGACGCAGGGTCTGTCTTGAAGCCATTTTCGTCTGTTTCAAATATAGGTGAGTTTGGTTTTTTGGCAAAGATGCCCTCCCTAGAGGTCCCTCTGGTCTGTGTCGTGTTTTCAGAGATGTCACTGACTGTATCAAAACGTTGTTCATTGTTGGCAATCAGTTGTTTTTGAGCATTAGCCTGCAGGAGAAAGAGCAGTATCTGTTGCCAACAGCCTTGGTCAAGGCTGGATCATTTTTCCAATACAGATGTCTTTAGATTAAGACAAAAAGTAGCTGCTCTGTGCTGAAGATTAAATAGAACATCCCTCCCTAACACAGTACAACAAATTCTGAGATAGGTTTTGGAAGTGCAGGGAAGAAATTTTCCATGTTATTTTGATAACCCAAGAGTAATAGTGGAACATGTGGGCATGCCCAGTGTGTTTCCAGGAGGGATTTTCCTGCTGATAGGTGAGACAGATGTGCATCAATACAAACTTACCAGTGCAATTATGGCACAGCTGTTTCATCTGAATTTAGTTTATCATAACTCCCTTTTCTCAAACCACCCAGTGCCTCTCACATCAGGGCTGTAGCTGCTCCAACAGGACGCCTCTTGGTGCTGACAATTCATGAGATCTTTGGGATTTATTCACAACAGGAGACCTAAGTTTTCATTTGATTTGTGAAGTTCCTTCCTAGTGGGAAATGCCAGTGCAGCAAAGTTTGATTCAGATGCAGAGACTGGAATTGAGTTCATAGGAATCAGGGAATTAACTTCTGGCAGAAATTTGCACATGGTTGAAACAAGGCACAGAGATTACTGATACGCTGCAGTCCTGCTCGTGATCCCTGGAAGAAAGGCAGCGTGTTGCAAGTATAGCAGCCCTTTAGAGAAAGCTTTAGTCTTCAGGCTATATACTCATTTTGGGATTGTTTTCCCTTAATGTCAATTGTAAACCCTTAAAGGAAATGTGCTGTCTGATGGATGGTTTTCTGTTGTTCCAGCAGTGCTTACAGAACTGTATTATCACAGTGAAAATCTTGCTTTGTCCACTAAAGACATCCAAAAAATTTTGTCCACTTGGATTCTTTTAGGGTGGATTAAGTAGAAATACATATCAAATATACTTCTAGAGATTGTTGAATGTCACAAACTCTGTAAGCAGCGCTCAGTTTGTTCATCAGCTGTGCTGTATTCGTGCTGAAGTGACTGCTTTATGCTGCTTGAACTCACCATTGGCTCCTGCTTCTGTCATTCCATGCCATGTTGGCGTTTGGGTTCTCTAATGAGAGTAAGTCATGTGAAAATACATAAATCTTAGCAATTAACACATGCTGCGATTTAATTACTTTTAAGGCTTTGCTTCCCTCTGACTTTTGCTGTTTAAAACTTAGTAACAGCACTGCTGTAAGTTGGAGGAGAATTGGTATTTTTTGCCTGGTACACGAGGATCTCTGAGCGTGCTGCAGAGCACAAGCTCCCTGCAGTTTGTCAGTGCACATCTTGAGGGAGGAGGTTCTGGCTGTGTGAACCTGATGCAGCATTCTCTACTGAAAAAGAGCTGTAAGGGCTTGCTTTAGCATCAGCATTGAGGTCCTGCATTCAGAAGGAATTGCAGCATTTTATTCACGGGGCTCTGCGTGTGCTTAAGGTTGCCAGTGTTCGGGTGGGGATGCTGAGGGTGGTTAATAGTTACTGTGCTTTCTGAAAGTGGGGTTTCCCTCAGGTTTGCACACCTGAAGTTGCTTGAGCTGGGTGATTTCTCTGATTCTCCATCAGGCCCAAAGCCAGACCTCACAACCTCTCTGTGAGATGGATAATTGTGGTAAAATGACACCTCTGTGCTTCGGTTTCACCCACCTGCAGAATGTAACAACACCACAGCTGCTTAGTAGTATGTAACAACACCATCTGTAGTTCTGTGAGCACCTGAAGTTGGTGGGTGACTTGTAGATCTACTCTTTTGGTTATTTTAAGTTTAGCATGTCCGAGCTATAAGCTGGCCTTGCAGGAGCTCTCACGAGAAATGCATAACTTTTAATGATGGCTTATGAGGAGTGAAGGCTTTCCTTTGAAGTAGCAGCTCCTATGTGGTGTTTTGGATTCATGCACTGTTAACTCATTACTTCCAGGCCCAGCAACTCACATGCGTTGCTCGGTGATTTTCATCTCCTGGTGATTTTACCTTGCTTGAGGTTTGTCTGGGCTGTAGCATGGAACATTCAGCAGAAAATATATTCAGGATTGTAAGGCTCTGTGAAATGTTGATATTTCACATGTTACTTGCAAACTTCACAATTGTGATATGAAAATGCAAATAATAACACAATTGTTTGCCTTATTCTCTTGTCTGAAGAACTCCTGGTATAGGAACCTGAGTGACAGCTGAAGATGATGTTTGTGTTTAGTTTGTCAAAAATATATTGACCATTTTTAAAATGCCATATGAGTGAGAGCGCATTTAGCTTGTTCAACTTTTGAAATGGGTAGGAGAAGTGAGTTGTGAGACTGATGAAGGCTGATGTGATTATCCTTATTCCACAGGGCTTTCCTTTTTTTTTCTGTTGTTTATTTGATTTAAATGTCTCGGAATACTTCAACCACAGGCAACTCAGATCTACACTGACTAGGTCTATGCCAGGTACTAAATGTCATGTGTAATGGTACACTTTCCTTGTTGTACAGAGTTAGGCTGGCACCAGTAAATTATGGTCCTTACTCTGCTCTTGTGTGTGTAATCTCAGAGTTTAGGAATCAGATCTGTCTGTCAGGCCGTGTGAATGAGCAAAATGCTGAGTTTTGAGGTCTTGCTTTTTGTACCAACCTTTAACTTTCTTTAAAGTGAGTGTATACATATGTTGGAATTAATTTTCCACATGATGTTTGCAGTGACTTTAAAGAAGTGACACATTGATGTGGAAAAGTCTAAGATCTCTTTGACAACATGAGACATTATCAATTGATAATGAGCATGTTTGCCTTATTATTTTTATTTACTGCTGCTTCTACTACAATTATTAGTGTTTTAATCAAACTTTGTTAAGTCATGGAGTGAGAGAGCTTTACTTTCACTAAATATGACTTATTTTTATTAAAGTTGCAGATCTTACTCTTGCCATATGCAGCTAATTTTCCTTTGGGGGGAAAAAGCTTGTTACTTTTTTAGTGGAGCAATCTGTTACCTTGTCTGTAGTCTGTGAAGTCAGTGCAATTCTAATTTGCATCAGCTAATAAAAAATGTGTGGGTTTTAAAGTGAAAATCATGCAAAAATTTAAAAAAAAAAGGTGAACGACTGATCATCTATGCAAAAAAACAAGGCTAGAAATGTGATCAAATTAGGTCATGGCAGTGCAGTTTTGTGCAGGGCTGTAAGCATATCTGAAGACCTCGTATGCTTTATCTTGGGAAGCAAAGCTCTTGGAAAATGTGCATAAGAGGGATGAAAAGAGCTTTTTTCATCCTCCTCTTTGAGCTATCATTGCGAAAGCATGATTTTGTTTTGCACTAAGTGGCAGAAATTTCAACTTAAGCAAAGAGGAGCTGCACAGTTCATGGAACTCTTCTGATGCAACTCATTTGTGGGAGAAACAAGTCACAGTTGGGTTTGTATGATCAGCTGCACAATTAATATTTAATGGTTTTATTGTTTGTTATGTTATTGCAGTGCTCAGATGAGATAAGGGGGCCTGTCACTAGAAGTTTGCAGCCAAAGGAAATGAAAGGTCAGACAGAGGTGTACAAAGAATTAATGAAATAGCACTGATGAGTACAGGAGAAATGGTGTGGGACTGATCCCGTTAACTGCAGGTGACAGGGAGGATAAGGAGGGTTAGTCTGAAGGAGGAATCTGCACAGGGATTGTAGCTGGCATTTGGTAAACCTTGATCCTAAAAGGGTGGTTTTTCTGTGTGAAGAAAAGGATGAAGATTTTTGAGGTGGTGGTTTTCTTGTATTGTGGAGGTGTCTTTACCTGTTCATGAAACACAGCACATGTCAGCTTGAGCTGTCACATGAGGGAGAGGAGACAGGCTGGTGGCACTGCAAACCCAGCTGAAGGACACAGCTCCATACTTTGTGGGGTCAGGTTTTATTCTTTAGATAGGGAAGCAAGGATGGGATGGAGATTTAAGGAAAAAAAAACACAAAACCCCATACAAAAACAACAACAAAAAAATCCCACAAACAAATTAAAAATCCCCAAAAGTAGTTTGGGAAGAACTAAATGGATCCTGAATGTATTTCCTGGCATCTGACTCCCACAGGGAGATGTTGAGCAGTCAGGCAGAAATACCTACTGTAACCTTTGCATCCCTTCTTGTTCCATGCAGAAGCAGATATATGTAATCATTAGAGAAGAGTGTAGACCATTTCTTCAAGGTTTATTCCAGAGAGGAAGCACATCCCTCTTTTTTCTTGTCTTCCATCAAGTATTTCCTCATCTGGCAGAAGCAAACTCTCCCTACCCCAAGCCCCTGGGGAACTCCTCGATAACGAAAAAAAATGCACTTTGGGTCTTTTCTGACATAACTGTATTAAAATGTAGCATTCTCACACAAGTACAAAGTGTGTACCTCTCACTTTTATTCTTTGCAACTAACAAGAAATACCATTTTTTTAAGGGGTAGCAGGTTGTTTGACACACATGGGCACAGAAGATTATGAATAGTGAAGACAATGAAGAGTGGGACATCCATCAAAGAGTAACAACCTCTTATAAGGTAATTCAGAACCGCATTGAGTTTATCCTGTTGTACTTGCAAAATCAATTAAGTAACTGTTGTTGTCCTCCGCTTTCATGGCACTATACAATCGTTATAACCAAGAATATATAGGTATATTTCCCCCCTCTGTGCTTCATTTCATTTTTTTACTCACATGCAGAAAGCCAATATGTTACAACCCAAATGCATGCTGAGATCTGAATGAGATTGATTACAGTTGCAAAACATTAAATATTAAATGCCGAAGGGCTACTTCCAGTAGTCCTCCTTCCCTTCTCCAAAGATTGATGTCTTAAATGGGGCTTTGCAACCAGGAGTTTAAAATGATCTATGGAGCCGAAGTGAAAATGTTTTCAAAGCTGGTGTGTACCTAAAACTATCCTGAAACCTTTAATGTTATGGTTAAGTATTCTTGTAATTTGAATTTCATTGCTTGCCATAGGGGTGAGATGGAAGAGTGGATATTTACAGAAACTGCAAGTGATAAAAGGAGCTGCCTGACTTTGTCTTCTGCTTTGTATGTTTTAGTACTTATGTACTTTAGTACCAGCTAATTTGAATAAGCTCTGCTAGTCACATGCAACATATGGAGCCAATGCCAATTTTTTATAGTGCTGCATTACAAATATACCCACCAGCTGAGAAGTGTGAGAGAGAGAGCTTTGCTTTTCCTTAACCAACTGTCTTCACAGAGAGTTGCAGGGGGAATACTGCTGGCCCCTCAAATGAGAATTCCCATTTCACTTCATCTCTTTGGTCATCCCATCTCTTTCTGTAGCATTCTGAGCACCTAGTCTAACTTTAATTTTCAGGACCAAATGGGGGCTTGCAAGTATTGGTCCTTTACAAGACAGGACTGTAAAAATGGCATCATTAAATTTGTTTACATTAACTTTTGATCAGATAGTCTCAGTTTGAGTAAAAAGTTTTCATATCTTGTTTTTATAGATACTCAGAAACTAGAGCTAAAGGGTCACGGTACGAATTACTATTTTTTAAGGGCTTTGCACAACTCCTACTTAACTGACTGTGGAATCTAACTGATGATTTCACCTGCAAATCCAAAGGAAGATCTTACTCGTGCAGCTGGAATTTCACTAACAGTGCTATTAGTAGTGTGATGCAGAATGAAGTCAAGCTCAGTGTCTTATAGGTGAGCGTGTCCTGAAGTGCTAATTGGAGTTTAGAAAAGAGCTTACCAAAAGCTTATTAGAGTCAATAGAAATACTTCCATTGTCGTCAGATTAACCAAGTTTGATTTTTGGAATATGCTGCAAAAGCTGACCTATTGAGTTAGCAATTGCTGCTTTGTAAATCCCCTTTCCTTCCAGTTTCAGATAATGAAGTTCACACTATAAAACAAAACAAAGCCAGTTTCTAAGCCATGTATAACATATGGAGCTAAAAAGTCTTCTTTAATAACCCTATGCTGAAGTAGTGATTGTTGCCATACATGGTAAGCTGAAGCATTTATAAATGTCAAAGACAGGCATTTGCTGTGTGTAATTTCCATATTTGCAGGGTAAGTGGGGTCATTGGAGCACCTGTTAATTAATTATGAGTTTATATCTCTCCAAAAAAGCAGATAAATAACTTCTTTAGCATGGGCACAACGAGGTTGTAGAAGAGCAAATACACGCTGTGCCTTTATCTGCAAAGCTGGCAGTGATTGATGTTTCCACTTTTCTCTTGTCTGTGGGTATATCTGGGTCACAGGAAAACAAGTGCCCAGTGGGATATGGGGAGTTGATTGCAGTGTCTTTTGAATGACCTGTGGATCACGAGGATCTGGAAATCCTTATGATACCTAAAAGAAAGTTTAGGTGGTGATGTGGGTTGACATCCTAATAAACAAAAAATCACTGTAAATTTTAAGTTTTGCTTAAAATTCATTTTCATCTCTAGAACTTTACTTTGTACTTTAATCTTGATTAACTTTACAGGAGTTTAAATACATTCCTCTTTTTAATCTTCTAGGTCTGTTAATATCCATTCCAACAGGTTTGAATATTTTCTGAGGCTCCTATTGCTCAGCATTTCCTTTCTCATACCCTGCTTTTCTTCTTTCTTCTGATATTCCTTTCCATTTTAGGAATATGGAATGTGAGACACAATGTATGTAAAAATGCAAACACTTAACTTTGTGTACTGGGGAAGAATCCCTAAATACCTGTTTTATTTTCTTGTCCACAAGCAAAAGTGCAGATGGGTACTTTTCAAACAGAGCCCTCCTTCCCAATGTGTGCTTGTTTCTAGGCTCTTTTACAGTGGCTATTTTAGATATCCTTTTGGCCCAGCTCTCATATACTCTATCGAGGTAATTATAAATTGAATTATTCTGATATATGTTCTCATGGTGTTCGACAGGACTATGGTAACTGCACTTAAATGTATTTTCAGGTCTCATATATTATTAGCCTTGTGTTTGATTTTTGGAATGTAGAAGTTCTTTGCAGCCTTTATGTACTAATTAAGAAGTGCACAAGCCAGAATAGAGCGTAGACTCTAACTACAGAAACAGAAGGGTGAAAAAGAAAAAAAGAAAATTAAAGTTTTCAATTTGAACGTTAGTGTTACTAATACTCACGTGCAGTAGGTCACAGGATTATATTGGCAAGATATTTTCACTGAAGCTTAGAAGGGGTGCATTTCTAGAAAAATAGAGTTATCGTAGTTCAGTTACTGTAGCAGTGCAGGGCTGCTTCATGGAACAGTTTGGATCATCCCTTTAACCAGGGTCTCTGGAGTGGGTGATATTAACCACGGCGTGACTTTGCAATGAATGGTGGGTTCTGGAGATTTTTCATTTTACTTATTGCTCAGGTGCTTTAATGGTGAACTGCTGTTCGATGCTGGCATTTCTGAAGAGAGTGTTTACTATTTTTAAGGTGCAATTGTCCTTTTCTTTTGCAGTTCAGTGATGTCAGCCATGGACTATGATTTTGCTAATAGCAATGAGATCATTTGAGGTTTATCCTGTGTGTGCCATCACTTTTCTCGGCATATAGAGAGAAATCCTAGCATCGCATTTCATTAATACTGACTTTTTTTTCTAGATACCCCATTTCTGATCCCAACCCTAATTTATTCCTGCTTCACATTGATTGAAGGTGACCTGTGCGAGCTCATGAGGCTCCTGTAAAGGCCAGACTCAGCTAGGATGTTACACCACCACTGCCGGAGGAACCCTGAGCTACAGGAAGAGTTGCAGATCCAGGCTGCCGTGGCCGCTGGTGATGTCCACACCGTGCGCAAGATGCTGGAGCAGGGATATTCTCCAAATGGTCGGGATGCCAATGGCTGGACCTTGCTTCATTTCTCTGCAGCAAGAGGCAAGGAGAGATGTGTCCGTGTTTTTCTGGAACATGGAGGTGAGCTGCCCACAGAGAAAAATCTTTTTACTCATCTGACACCTTTCTATCGCAATTTCCATTGCAGGGCTTTCCAGCCCTGATTATGTATCAAACTACTTCTGGTTATCTTTTGTAATTACTTCTTTTTGTTGTTCTTCATCTCTGTTTACTTCTCATGCACACTCTGTGAATGACATCATAGATTAGCTTTATGTGTTAATAGCTTATTTTTTTCCCCCCAGCATTGCCCAGGAATTGTTAAAGGCAATTGAATGAATGAATAAGCATTATGAAAATAGGGCAGAAGGACTCAATCTAAAATGAAATGTACTCACAGCACTCACTGCAGGCTTTTCTTCTCTGTTAGGGGGTATTATTAGAAGGCAGGTCCTTGAATTGAAATCCTAGGGAAGTTTGTTGCATAACTCTAAAGCAAGTTAACCACCAGCATTAAAGACTAAGTTTTATAGAGGCTTTAACAGAATCTGCTAAACTTTACAAAAACCATCCTCTTCATGCAAGGGCTTCAGTGTCAGCTAATCCAGTTGAGTTTACATCTCTCCTGCATCCAGCCATGATGAAGCTTTATTTCAAGAGCTGACTGAGTTTTGTTGGTTTAAGTGATCGTCATGTGGGTGATAATTATTATCCCTCAGGTGGTACAGTCAGAATTTCTCATTGCTTTATCATCTTCCAAGGCCACCTGAAGTTTTAGAAAGGGATAGTCCTAAATCCTTTAATGTGGTCCTGGAGAGGAAATCAGTAGATGTTCTCCACGTTCTGCTCAGTGCTCTTAAAGAGCAGCATCCTCTATTCTAGCACTGTTCTTACCAAATGAGTTATGAATTAAGATCTTTTCATTCCCAAGAAAACTGAAATTATCTTTTTGATGCTTTGTGTATCTGAGGCCATGTGGACCCCTTGTATCTGTCTCAGTGTTTGTCAGCAGTATGGATCATCCTGAAAGTGGAGTGGCATTAACAGGCTGTGGTAGAGGCACAATTTAGTGATTTATTCCTTAAGAGCAGTGGTAAAATACAGCCTGAGCAACTGGACACTGTGGATATACCTTCTACAGATTGTAACCACTTAAAAAGGGCAGCCCCCATGTCCTTATGGGAAAGGGGAAAAAAGCTACTCAATTGCACTGATATATAAGTTTAAATTCAACTTTTTAAATGTAATATACGTGGATAATCTCAAGCCTTCCGTTTGATAATTCGTAAGTTTAAGGCTGTAAGTGAAATACATTGCTTTTAACTTTTTATCTGTAAATCTAAAGATTATAAAAAACCCCAATCCCTTCTGTATTCTTCTGTATTTTCATTTTATATTCTTTGATATTACATAGCTGCTGATGCAGTGGTTTGTTTTTATTTTTGTTGATACTCTTTCGTATACAAAGTACCAGCTGAATGTGATGCCTCATGAAAACTGCCTGTAATGAACCACCTTTGTCCTGAGGCAGCTTAGAGTTGAATCACCGGGATGAGAAAGTTGAGTAACAAATAGTGTGAGAGTTAGTCATCCCCAGCAGCTTTGCTGCAGCTGAGCCTCATTCCGAAAACTGGCACTGCCTTGTGCTTTGCCTCGTTTTCCCTCAAAACAGAGGCATAAAAATAATGAGTATTTGTAACATAATAATGTCACAAATGAGTTATTAAGCAGTGAGTGAGTTGACTCTCACAAGCTGAGTTAATCATGCCACCCTCATTAGGGAGAGGTTTGGGTCTACCTTTCCTCACATGGTCTCTGCTTTTCTCTCTCTGGAGTGGATTGTTTCACTGCTGGTGCTTAATCCCTGTGCAACAAAAAAAAGATACTGGGGAGAAGGAAAAAGTCCTTTTCTGTTGTGAATCTTAACAGTAAAGAGAGTATTGAACTGACTATATATTGGTAATAAATTGATAGTCAGAGGAAGTTTGTGAAATTCCGGAGGAAGGAGGGAATTGAGGTGGGAAGCAAGGGGCAGCCAGTGGTAGTTGTGGCAGTCTGGAGGGAGGATGAAGTTTAGCAGAGCTGGGAATATTTTCGTAGGGAAAACAGGAATGGGCAAACCACAGTGGGCTGTTGCTGAGGGTAGAGTGCTGTGCCCCAGATCTGAGATGCTGGAAGGTTCCCAGCATAGCCTGCTAGTGGGATGGAGGTTGAGTCGGGCTAATAAAGGCTGAGGAGGAATCTGGTCACTGACCTGGAAATAAAAAGTAGATTCTTATGGGAGTGCTGACCTGTCCGCCTCCTGCTTTTGCTTTTTCTCTTCTATCATTGCTCACCAGCAAAGAAAAGAGCGAGAGGACAGCGCTGTGCATGCAGATTGGCTGATTTGAGTGGAGGTGGTGGAACAGCAGGAAGCTTTTTATTATCTGCTGAGGAAGGGGAAAAGATAGATGGGGAAAATGCAGAAAAAACCAGTCCAGACTAAAGGATGAAGCCGGCAGAAATACCAACAGAGGAGATAGGTCAGAAAACAAATATTATTTACCAAGTGGTGAAATGCAGAAAGTTCATCATAATCATGGAGAAACTTAGTTTTCATGAGAAATAGTGAATTTGACTTTCTTAGTGTATTCATCTCATTTTATTAAAGTGAAGATGCTATGAAGCCAGCTCTTCCCATCCATAAAAACGATCTGGAGTCAGAAAGCAACACCAAAACAGAGAATGTAGTTTTTAGTAATCTTGGATTTTTATGTAACAAGCCTTTTTTCCCTTTAGTGTACTTTTAAAATTTTTAATAAGACATATAGAGACAGACAATCCAACAGTGGACAAGAAATATGTTTTATTAATTTCCAACAACCACTATTAATGTTTCAATAAGCTAAAGTCTTGAAAGTGTCTAGTTAGCTGTCCCTTGGTGATACCTTCTCAGTATTAACTGAGCAGTTTCTGGTTACTCCTATTAAAATGAAGAAATAATTCACTAAAGCTCCTAGAAATGAAATAGTAAAAGAAAGTAGCCAAGCAGCCGTATTTATTTATTTACAGTCTTGGCTTCAAGGTATCTAAATTTTAGTAAGGTCAAGCAGAATCTGGGAGCATCTAGAGAAAACCAAATGCTCACCCCCCCTAAGCTCCTAAAGCGTTTCTGTCTCTGAACAGTAATGCTTTCCTGGACATCTTCTGTATCAATGTTATCTTAGGAGATTCAAAACAGAAGCTACATGTAGCCATGTTTCTAAACCTTGTGGTCAGAATTAAGCCCTAGCTTGGGGGAAATAAGCTTGAAATAATAGAAGTACTCTCTGAAGCCAGAAGCATTGCTTTCTCGGCTTCCCAAATTTCCATGATGGAGTGACCTAAGGAAGGTGTCAAGGAAAAAAGGAAAACTGTCCCACTGAGCTGTAAATGGAAACTCCAAATATTAGACTCTTATATATGAATCTGTGTATCCTTTAGATTACAGTACTAGAAAATAGTTTTATTAATAGTAGAGTTTAGATGACTAGCTTATGTGCCCAACTTTAACATGAAATAAAATAATCTGAGTATCATTCAGTGCTACGAATTTTCCATCTCAAGTGGGCTCGATTGTAGTAATTGGTACCCTTAATAAGCTGTTCAAGGTTTCTCCCATTATATTATGCCTTATATTTAAGAACATTCGAAGTAACCAGGTGCAGTTGTTCATGTTTCTAGATTCTGCTCTCCTCACATGAATGGGAAGCTTGAAATGAAAGAATTGTTTGACAGTCAGGATGGAGATGAGATAAAGAACTTCTGTCAAGTGCTGGCTTAGTCCCTTTCTAGCTAAACACACTTGTACCAGGTAGTTTTCACCCCTGTGCAGATCCTAAGCTAAGCTGAGAGTCATTCCCATTTAAGTTTTTCCTTGCTCGTGTTCCAGGGGGAGAGAGTTACTTTACTTTACAACATTATGCCTATACTGAAACCTTTTAGAAAAACCAGACAAAACCCCCACAGCAGCACAAGTTCTTTAGGCACCATCAGCTTTGGGGTGTTACTTTTACTAAGACAGGGACGGAGTGGATGGAATTTATAGGCAACTTCCTGCAGGTCCAGCCTCGGCTAAAACCCCTTGTGAAGTTCGGAACATTTCCAGGAGGTGGCAGCAGGACATTGATGGAATAGCAGCAGGCGTTTCGATCCTGTTAAAATTGTTTGCCTAATCCAGAGGCAGACTGCTGGCTCACTAGAAGTCCTGAATCTTAATAGGAATTACAGTATATTTTCACGAGGTTTTTCTATCTGGTTTGTCATGGAGAGGTTGGTTATTTGTGTTGCTTGGTTGCCCAGCTGTGAGGCTTTTTTTCCTATCCTTCTTAAAGCATTTCTCTTACATGATTTAGTAATTTTTTTTGTTCACTTTAGTGGTCAAAAGCAATTAAATTTTGGGAGTAAGGGAAGTGTGGAAAGGTGCTTAAAACTATAGGTAAAAGGCATCCTTATGTTGAAAGGAAATTGTTGGGTTTGGATTACAACAACCAGTGTAAAAGCACATATAGGTGCACACACGAAAGTTGGGCTCTGTCTGCTTGAAATTGGAAATGGCATTGATTAAACAGGCTTGTGACAGTGACCTGTGCCTCATTTGGGGATAGGAATGATGCCTTACATGCCTTATGCAGTGTGGGAGAGAGAAGGTAAAACTCAAACATTATTTCTTTTTAAAATCTTTTTTGGTGGAAAGCGGCTCTGACTGCTGCTGTGTCCTTTCCATGATGTCCATCTTCCTCCCAGTTCTGCCCCTCAGAATGTGTCATCCCTCTGCATCTTAATTCTCATGCCTATGCTACCCACTTCATTTATCACCAAGTCCATGTCAAGTAGTCTGAGCAGTGTGAAGAACGAGACCCTGGGAGCAGCATCACTTTGAAATATTATCTTTGTGTGGGTTGTGCTGATTCTTTGCTGTATTTTGGACATGATCACAGTGCAGGTTAGGAACCCCCTATTCAATCATTGGCTGCATTTTCCTGCAGAGCCGTGGGTGCTTCATCCCTTCCTTTAGCTCAGGTTAGTGGGACTTTACAAAGCACTGACACTGCTGCTTTTCGCAGGAGACGAGGAAAGCTGTCACTAGCAAGGGACTGAACTTTCCTTAATCTACCCCTTATTTCTATGTTTATTCCTATTCTGTGCACTAGAGGCAGTTCTCACTTCTTATTTCTGTGTAGTCAGGCTGTATTCATTTGTATGTTGGCTTTTTTTTGTTAGTTTGTTTATTTTCTTCCTCTCAATCTTCTCTTTACATTTAAAAATACCCTTAAAATCGCTGGATCATCTTTGCAGCAGTGTTCTCTGCTCCTTCTTTCCAGTCTTTTCATCTTGATATAATGTCTGTCTTGGTGTTACGTGGATATGATCACAGTGGCTTGGGAAGATGATTCCGCTTTTGTGTGTTCAGACTAGGGTAGGCTGCAATTAATATTGTATTGTGAATTTAACTTAGAGCAGGTCTTTGGTATCTTGTGCAGATGGAATCTGACTTAGGTTGGGAAGGTGTTCAGACTTCCACACTGCAGTTTGTACCTTTTAGTGTCCAACAGCAGCACCCATGGATGTTGTGTGGCTGAGAAATGGCACCTTGCCTTGGGGAATTAATTAGTCACTCGCTATACAAGTTTGGGTGTTGTGAGGAGATTAAGTAAATTGATTTGATTATTTTAATTTTTAAATTAATAAATCAGTCTGAGTGTTTGTGCAGTGTAAAGGGGAAATAAATCTGTAATTACCTGGATTCTGGACTAACAGTTTATCTGACTCCTTTCAGGAGTGGGTTTTTACGTTCTTAAATTTTTGTGAAGCTATAAACTCAGAACAGATTCTAAACAGATTCATCATCTATGAAACAAGATTTTATCAAGATAATCTAAAATAACATACATCCTACATGCTTTGGAAATCCTGCAGACCACAGAGAATCATTTTACCAAATACAGCGTTACACCCTAAAAACAATACAATGCTGCCAGACCACAAAACATCCGCAATTTGGGACAGCAGATGTTTCTACACGTGCTTCTTTTTAAGACCAAGAAGCAACACAAGGGAAAATAAAAAAGTTGAACATTGAGAAAGAAATGTAATGTTATAGAGCTGGAGGAAAAATGGATGGACAGAGAGGTTTGAGTAATTAGTAATTAATTCCTAAGAGCGCTAGGAAGATGTGGAAAAGTATTTGTCAAATGGAAACATATGTAAGTGAAAGAATTTTTTTTTCTGTAACTCATTCTTAAATACAATTTTAACTTTGTCTTAAAAATAGCAAGAATTAATTTGAAGTACAAAAATCCTGTCATGCTATGCCTGGAAAGACTAGCAATTACTGTTTGATTTTTTTTTTATTTTTTTTTTCCTTTTCTGATTTTTTTTTTTCAGCACCGGATTACCGTAACACCTTCTAATTATTCTTAAATTTTATTTTAACTTCAGCGGATCCCACAGTTAAGGACTTAATTGGAGGCTTCACTGCTCTGCATTACGCAGCCATGCATGGCCGGGCGAGGATTGCACGCTTGATGTTGGAATCTGACTACAGAAGTGACATTATTAATGCCAAGAGCAACGATGGCTGGACTCCCCTGCACGTAGCTGCTCACTACGGCAGAGACTCCTTTGTCAGGCTGCTCCTGGAGTTCAAGGCTGAGGTTGATCCGCTCAGTGATAAAGGTACTACACCACTCCAGCTGGCCATTATCCGGGAGAGGTCAAGCTGTGTGAAAATCCTCCTGGACCACAATGCCAACATCGACATTCAGAATGGGTTCCTGTTACGATACGCTGTGATCAAAAGCAATCACTCGTACTGCCGAATGTTCCTCCAGAGAGGGGCCGATACAAACTTGGGGCGCTTGGAAGATGGACAGACACCCTTACACTTGTCTGCTCTTAGAGATTATGTGCTTTGTGCACAAATGTTGTATAATTACGGAGCAGGCACTAACACAGGGAACTACGAAGGACAGACCTCACTGGCTGTTTCAATAAATATTTCTGGAAGCAGCCGAACCCGTCTGGATTTCTTACAAGAAGTGACAAGTATGTATGTAAGAGAAGTTAATCGCAGGACACAATGTCCTCTAAAAGCCTTCTTTGAATTTAGCCCAGAAAAACAAAAAATGCTTCCTCTCTGCCCCTTGATGCTATTTTAATGCACTAGAAAATTTCTGGGAAGGTGAAGGGATTGTGATACTGGGAATCTCTTACTTGGCAAAGGTGCTAATGTTGAGTGTATTTAATTTAAATTAGTTTTGTTTAAATATCTACAGGAAGCATTCATTTTAGAAGAGTGAACTGTAAAATCTCATTTTATTAATGGCCTTAGCACATAAGATTTTTGGGTTTGGTTTTGCTGTTTGCTTAGAGGTTTTTTAGTGTCTTTTGTTTTGCTTTTTTATTGCCACGCAAATCCTCTGCAGTTGCTGGCTTTTTCANCTTTGAATTTAGCCCAGAAAAACAAAAAATGCTTCCTCTCTGCCCCTTGATGCTATTTTAATGCACTAGAAAATTTCTGGGAAGGTGAAGGGATTGTGATACTGGGAATCTCTTACTTGGCAAAGGTGCTAATGTTGAGTGTATTTAATTTAAATTAGTTTTGTTTAAATATCTACAGGAAGCATTCATTTTAGAAGAGTGAACTGTAAAATCTCATTTTATTAATGGCCTTAGCACATAAGATTTTTGGGTTTGGTTTTGCTGTTTGCTTAGAGGTTTTTAGTGTCTTTTGTTTTGCTTTTTTATTGCCACACAAATCCTCTGCAGTTGGTGGCTTTTTCATCTGTGCTACAACCAGGACAGAAAAGAGATTTGGCTGCTTTGTGTTCTCCCACATTCTCTCCTTCCCTCCCCTAAACCAGACAACAAAATGCCACAGTTCATTCCTGCAACTTGAAGGGGTTTCATGTGCTGCGTAGCTTTGGTTTGATTTTATTGATGTCTTTGAAATACGAGAGATCTTAAGTCGTCATGACTTCTGATATTTTTTAGAAAAAGTATTGGGCTCCTAATATCTGGATGACTTCTGATTACCAGTTTTTGGTACACTAGATCTACTGAGAGTTTTATCTTCCTTTCTCAACATGGAATTCTGTACTAGTGTTTCTTAATTATAGCATTGCCTAAAGCATTTAGGAATTGCTGATTAGCATTTAGCAGAGTTTGCCAATTCAAACATGTTAAGATGGCCTGATAAATTATCATCCAGCTGGAATGATCTTTGCTCTACAGAAGATGGGGTATTTCATATATCCTTTTTTGTCCCTTACAGTTCCTTTCTATTTTTTTGAACGTGGTAATTTTTTAATGAGAATTAGACAACCTATATACTCTGTAGAGAAACTGAAAATCAGTGTGGGCTGGAAGTGAATCAGCTGGGATCTGTTGTCAGTAGCTGACACAAATAAGCATTTGGAATTTCCTTTCTTTTTCTACGTGATTTGTGGTGTTGGTTTTGGTTGTGTCTGAAATCAAAAGAGAATTTCTGGAAAGGTGGAAGTTGATAATAAGAAATACAAGCACTTAATCAATTTTGGTTTAATTTGCCTGCCCCTTCTCATTCAAACACATTTCTTTCTGGTTTCCTTTTTGGGAGCCTCTCACTATATAGTTGCAGTGTCAGGGATTTTAGGAGATGGTATAATATCCAGACTTGCAGTTTTTCAGTTTTAGGATGTGTCAGTAAGCATGAAGGCTTAGGCTGCTTCAGTGTTTCCTCAGTGTCTAAAGACTATTGGAAACGGGTACAGTAACTTTTAGCTTGCAAATTCCATACCTTAAGGGTATAATGTTAAGTGAGAAGTAAATTCTGGTACAAAAAAAAAAAAGTAGTTTTAATTTGTGGCCAGTGTAACAGTGTTGGAACTAACCCAGTTTTGTGCTGTTGGAGGGAGAACTGGGAAAGCAGTGCTGACAAAACACTTCAGCTCTGTGCTTCTGAGCAAAATAATTATGAATATATGTTTACAAACCACTGTAAACAAACTCTGCTGCCCTTTTTATAAATATCCAAACACTGTCTTCCCTGGTTTTCATGAATAATTACTTGAATAAGATGCTGGATGAGAGATGAGATGGATAAAGAGCAAGCTGGCATTTTGGTCGTGGCATTCCCAGTTAAGTCTGACTGTACTGGGAATTGTTGAGATCTCATGTGATTGCACTTTGCGGAAGCATCTTTTTTGTGATTCTATTGCAGTATGTATTTTCTACATTTGCAAAATTTTTGGAGAATTCTTCTGTTGGAATTCTTCCTGAAACTTTTGTGGTTGGCAACAGCACCTTGTTCGTGGGGCTTAAGGGGAATTTCTAGTTTGTTTTTTTGAACCTTCTACTAAGTGCTTAATATAGAAATCCATAGCTGTAAGTTTTATATGTGCATCTGACGTCTTGAAGAGTATATTTGATAGTAAAACAGGAAACAGTTTTTATTTTTACAGTAGATTAACATTTTTCAGCCTAAAAATTAATAGATATAAATTATGAAAGTTATCAAACTGATCTGTGTCTTCAAATGAAAGCAGTTGCATGCTGCATATAAATGGGATAATATTTAGTAGTCTACAAGTAAGATGTGAGTAGCTTTTTTTTTTTTTTTTCTACTTGGAAAACATATTTGTACAGTTTCAGTTTCTCAGAAAACATCATATGTGAATTTCTTTTTGTTTTGGTAGGTATTGTAATCGGTAATAATGGCAGCCTTTAGCCCAGGTCCCCGGTTGGGAATAACAGGCGAGAAACCAAGCTCTCAGAAATACTCAGTATTGGCCCTGAGAGTCTGCAAGAAGATATTGGATTTTGGGGTTTGACCCTGAAGGTCTGATATTCTTCCTGGTTACAGGTAGAGATTCCTTTGCTCCTAGAATAATTCCAAGAGGAAGTTATTCTATACCTGTGTTTCAGTATTTAAGCACAAAGCTGGAAGTTAGGAGCAACAGAGTTTTTGACCTTGAGTCTGCTGTTGACTTGGTCAGGCTTGTGTATTTTTCTTTTCCCCTCTCTCTTTTTTTATTAATCACCTTTCTTTTCCTTATCTGTATTACACTTTCCTACTCCAAAAATCATTTCTTGGCAACCCCCATAGTGCCTGAGATCATTTGATAAAGAGTGGTTTGGAGCAGTGTAAATGCTTCAGTTTTCACATGGTCTGAACCTGCCTCTTTAGGAGTGTTCATGGTTTAAGCTTGGAATGCGTTGATGCAAATTAAAATAGAGATGCATATATATGATATATATGGAGATAGAGATACATAGAGACTTTTATTGGTAGCGTATGTATTTATAAAATTAGTGTGCAATCACAGCCTTGGATGAAATTATTTATTTTGAAGTTGAATGGGACGTGAGCATATTAAAACTTACAAAATGAATGCGGGAGGTAGAAAAAAATGCAAGTGTTAGAAAAATACTTAAGGGCTTCGATAAACTTTAAGATATTAGAAATTCAATTATAATCTTTAAAGAAGGGAATTTTTTAAAATTTTTTTAAAGCCTGGAAACCTCCCTTGCCTTTAGCTCTCCTTTGATTGAATCTCTGTTGAGCTCAGGAGCAGGAGAGGCTGCGAGGGGCTGGTGTGTGTCCAGGCACTGAGCTCAGGAAATGACCTGGCTGGAGCAGTGATGTGGCTTGTGTGGCAGCAGGGATCAGAGAACTCGGATCAGATCTGGAACAGGATCCAAAGGTCACCCCGTGAATTTAGCTACAAATCTTTCAGCTGCGTTCCTTTTTTGAATTTTTCAAAGGGCAGATCTTTGGCTTTGACTGGAGAGTATAATTTTGTGTTTAAATTTATATAGCGCTGTAAATGTGCAGAATAACCGAGACAGAAGTTCGGTTAAGGAAATCCTTATACATCCTTTGTCTCTATCCCTTGGCTAAATCAAGATAACTTTTCACTAGATTTTTTTTTTTTTTTTAAACTGGAAGAACATTTCAAAAAGTTTTCTCTCAGCATAGTTTAAACTTCTCTGAATACAGAAGCGTCATAGTGAATTAAGTAGATTTCTGCATATTTTATTACATGGATAATTGCAAAGGAAATGGTATTTTCGTGTTTGCAATAACATAGAAGATCTTTACTGGAATCACAGGCTTCACTTGTTTCCTTGGGTGCTGCTGGAAATCTTGCAGTGATGATTGAAGTCTGCTCTGTCATCCAGTTACACAGGGAATTAGGATAAAGGGGTTATTTTATAGTTTTCTACTCTACAGCTGAGTGTTTATATTAAGTAGCTGAATCATTCTATGTAGCTTTATACAGTTGTATACTTTGAAAGAATTTTTAAGAGGCCTTTGTGGAAAAAAAAAAATTTATATATTGCATTTAAGGTACAGCCGTGCTCCACTCCCATTTGTTCACCTATGCTGTACTCTGAAAAAATAATTTAAAAATAGCATAACAGTGCGTCTTAAGCCTGTCTTGATGTTCAGAGCACTTTACTTGCTGTCTCCTAAAAATAGATAAACATTATGGTATTGAAATTCTTAGCTGAATTTCCATAGCAATTTCAGTGAGACTGAATTTACAGAGATGTTACAAAAACCTTTTAAAAATACCTTTGCAAGCATATTCAAATCTTAATTTCATCGCTCAAAACACCTGTTAAGTACAACATTGAGCCTTACTGACATTCTGCTTTTTCATATCTGAATTTTCAGTCCAAAATAGTACATAACTTCTCTGCCAGATAGACTGAAATTTAATAGACATTTAAAACTCATTGTGGGGAATTATTTCACAAAGACCAATGAAAACATATGTCAGGCTCAGACAGTCTAACAGAGGCATACTGAACACAAAATTCAATTAGACCTTTTAAAATAACTTGTATGATATCCAGTTAAAAAGAATCGAAGCTCTCAGTGTCCTGTCGAGCTGGATTCCGGTTGGAGGAGTTTGTTCGCGCTCTCAGTGAACGCTCTGTAATTCTACACTCAGCCCTGCGTGGCTGATACTCAAATTTTAGACCTATAGGTTTTTGATAGTAGCTTTTTCTGACAATTTGAATGCCAGAAAACCAGATATCCTTTCCAATTATTCTGCTGTTGTTTTTTACAGAGTATAAGCCAATGCATTTGCTAAATTTTAGGCTTAGTGCAGTGAGCAGCCAAATTCCCGTTCGGCTCAGCCCCAGTCATTTCCTAGGTGACCCCAACCTTTCCCTATGATTCTGTTTTTGTGCATCCTCCCCACTGTGTTCCGTGGCTGGTGGGTGTGAGTTTCCAGTTGATAAATTCAATTATCTTTTTCATTCCCCCCCACACACACACACCCCAAAAAAAGCCAGCAAAATCAGAACTCGGTTTAATTGCTGTCAGTAGCTGCATTCCTTCACCGCTGTGAAATGAGGGATGGATTTAAGAGTTTGCTACAGAAATAAATGCTTTTCTTGATACACTAGAGCATCTGAGCGTTTGCCAGTATACATCAGCCTGGTTTCAACATGTTTTGTAAAATGTTTCCAAAGATTTTAATTTTTAAGTTCCCTTTGTAGCTAAAAAGAAATTACCAAATGGTTTCTTGCTACTGTTTTCAGCCTTTCAGAATTCCCAGGAGGGGCAGAGGCTCAGTTTGGGAAATACCACTCGTAAGGATTTTTAGAGAGATGCATTAATATTGTAGAGAAAAATGTGGGTGGCTTCTGAAATATGTCACTGATGTTATTTTTCATTTTTTAATTTCTTCAGAAACAGCCTATCCACTTCAAACCAATGACACTGGTTGTTTGCTTTAAAAGTACTTTTCTTTTAGTAGTTAGAACAATACATCAGAGGGGATCTTCTTGCAGCCTACAATGCATTAATTTCAGTTATTCCTCAGTTTTCTCTTGGGTAACAGAAAGGGCAATTCATGATTTTTGCTTTGTATTTTTACGTGTATTTTTTTGCTCTGTATCAGCAGTGGAGCAAATGCTTAGGGATTCCCCTTTTCCAGCTTTACAGTACTGGATGCAAATCCCCAGAAAATAATGTTGTCAGAGGTACCAGGTCTAATATGCCTTAATGATCCTTAAATATAGACCTGTTGGGTGCGTTATTTATATAGTGTATATATATTTAATAGTGTTTTATTCCTTGGGGAGCATTGTCCGTGGAGGGAAGGCACAGGTATAAATGTGGAACAGTTGTAACAGTGACAATTCTTAGGTAGCAAATCCGAAGTGGAAGTTTTGTCTGGGATAGAATAACAAATTCTCAGATATCGTATCAAAAACCTCTTGAAACAGCAAAAAGGAAAAAATGGAGTTTTGAGTGGAAATTTGGATTATTTGTAATGATTTCTTGCTGTTAAAACATGCTTCTTTTTCCTTTGTTTTACCAGCAAAGGCTGATCTCTTAATAATAATTTTAAAGAGTAATTTCATTATTTAACTTAAATAATTATTAATTATTTGAGCAGGGGAAAGCTCAGAAACTTACTTGGTTAGCAGCTGAAGAACTGATTTAGGAAAATGCTTAAATTTTATACATACTGAAGTATGCTGCATCTAGAGTTAAAAAAAAAACCAAACAAAACAAAAAAGCAATTCCTATTTCTTCTCCAAGCCCGTGTTTTACATTTCTTCTGTTTGGAAGAAGCTTTTCTGTGAGGTTTGGGACGCCGTGCCCAAGAATTGCGTTGGTGGAGATTTCTGCTTTCCCTTCCAGCACAGAGCACGAGCTCTGGAAGGCGAAAGATGAACTATACGTGTTTCTCCTGTAATTAATACTTCTCATTTATTTGATTACCGCTATAAAGCAAAATGAATTGACTGAAATATGTCATGATTTGGTGAACACGTGAGCAAATCCGGAATAACAGCAGCAAGGTGGCCCTTTGAGGTGGATCAGGGAGCTGCTGGATGTTTTTAAGGTGATCAGTAATTTTACCTCGCTGTTTTGCATGATAGTGGTAATTAGGCCAGTCGTACCTTTCATGTTTGTGGGTTTTTTTATTTCTTTCTCTTTTCATTCTCTTCTTTTCCAGCTTATTTGCCTAAATAACTTCCCAGACTTGTGATGCAGGATATAACCAAAGTTGCTACTTCCTAATCGTTTCTAAAGAGAACTTTATTCATCATTTAACTTGTCTTACTTTGCCAAGTTACTAATAACATTTTTCATTTGCCAAACTAAGGTTCACTGACATCGGGCCGTAATCCTTTATTTTTTTTCTTTTTCATTCAGATGCAACCAAGAATGAGTAAGTGTTCCAGACACCGTTTCTAATAAATCACAAATGCATTAATAACCCTGGAATTTGCAAGGCGTGACCTAAGACACCAGCAGCCACTAGATGTAGCAACTGGTGCTTAACACTGGAAATGTCCATTGTTAACACATTCCCAGGAAATATTTTTTCGGCTTATCAGGGGAAAATGTCATACATTTGATAATCTGGTCTTTTTGAATTAACTGATGACCAATTTCTTCTGGGTATTTTAAGTTGTCTGTTCCTTTATGTTCTCAAAAACCTACGTAGGATGTTAATTAAAAGGCATTTATTTCTGAAACCAGAAATCAGTGTCTCATAGCTGGTTTGTTGTGTCCTCTACTACAGAAATTACAGACCTGTAGTCTTTTATGAATTTCTAATGCTGCCGTTTGCAGTGAACTTTTGAAGCAGTGCATCCTTCCTAAACCCTGTTTTAAAGCATTAGAACTATTTCTTTGTCACCATTAAGATTGCTTGGTTTCTTAGCAAAAATAACTTTCCTTTCCCTGAAGTTTGAATATTCAGCCGTTGTCCGAGTTGCCTAAATTCTTTCCTTCAGGTGGAAAAAAAAATTGCCAAGAGGAAACCGCTGGTGGACAAAGTAACCATTGGTTTGTATTCTAAGTTGTGGATGAAGGCTATAACTAAAAATAAACTGACATTTAGGTATCATGGTGATAAGTATAATACAAGTATTTTCAGCTAACATGAAGGAAGCTCAAATTTTCATGTTTTTTTAATTTCAAACCTAATTTCTTTAAAAGCAGACTGAGACTATTTTCATGCATTACTTCTGCTGGCTTACCTCAGATAATTTTAGTGCTTAGGATAAATCCCAGCGTCTAAAAATCCCTACCTGTCTGTCAGCCCATTTCTATAGGTACCAACAGAAGCACTTACATTGTTCAGGGTGCTGAGTATTTTGAATTTGACAGTCATCAGGCCTCATAACCAAGCCTTGGCTTGGAGAAAAAAAAAGAAAAAAAGAAAAAGAGGCTTACGCAGTTAAGTCGATGATCAAAATATTGATTAGCACAGCTTTGATGTGTTACTGGAATAACTCCAAAAAAGCTGTAGCAGAATGAGGAAAAAGCACAAAGGCAGGCAGTTTGTTCAGAGGTTTGGAGTGGTTCCCAGGTTGGGGGTTATTAACTGGAGTTTTCAGCTTTGGGAAGAGGTACCGAGCATGAGTGGAGGATGGAGGTTTATATAAAGGTATGTAAAATCATGACTGGCGTGGGAACAATTATTCATTATTTTCCTTGTAACTCAAAGAATGGCAGGCATGCAACAAAGCCATCAGGAAGCAGATCTAAAATAAATAAAATTACTTTGTAGTTTTCCAGCCAACGCCTAATTATATTGTGAAATTTGTTGCCACAGGATGTTTTGGATACTGAAAGTATGAATGGGTTCAAAAAACACTAGACAGATTTACAAAGGGCAAGCTATTCACAGCTATTAAAGACATAGATCTGTGTGCAATCTCTGGGCTAGGAAGGCCCAAAGGCACCAGTGCTGAAAGCCAGAAGGGTTTATTGGGGCAGGATTTCTCAATGTCTGTTGTTCTGCTCTTTTTCTCTGTCTTGCTTCCTTGGGATCCATTGCTGGGTGCATTCAGATACAAGACTTGAATAAATTTTCTGAGATTTTTTTGGATAGGGAACCAAAATCCAAGTGTTTCTCAAGGTGTTTGATTTTGAGTAGTTTCCTGGTAAGAATGAGCTTGCAAGAGAACTGATTATTTTGGAAAATCCTTGCCAGGAATGCTGAAGTTTGTGTGATGTCAGTAAAGCTTTTCCTCTGTGGACAGTGGTTAACTGATATTTTCATCCCTTTCTGTTTGACGAGGGTTTGGCTGCATCCAAAGCCTGAAGGCTTTAGCTTTTCATTAGAATGGAAGGAAAACCCCAGTCTTTAACTCTGCCACGTGATCCTGGACTAACTTTTATTAATTCTCACTCTCTAAGGAAACTTCCTAGTCCTGTTGCAGTTGAACCTAGAAGTTTTTGTCTCATTGTTTGAAAGAAAAGCAAGACTGAGGGGTTTTTCCCCCTAAGGATAGAAAAAAAATCCCCAGAAAGTTAAATGGAGGAGTTCTGCTGTTCTGCAGTGCATAAGCATATGTTGCCACCTGGTGGGAATCCTCACATGGATTATATCACTTTACACTGGCATCGGTAAAATTATGTGCATATAAAAATGTTTTTAGGATTCATCCCTTGATTTCCCTGAGTTCATTATAAAGGTATTAACTTGCATCCTTTTTCTCTTTTAATTGTTCCCTCTCCCTCCTAGGAAACAGCAAACCCTTGTGATTGTGCTGAGTAAATGATGTCTTAAAGCATGTTTAAAATGTGATCATTTTATTTTTGTGTGTTCCTTTTGTCTTTTCAGGACAGCCCAGAAACTTGCAAGATCTATGCCGAATTAAAATCCGTCAGTGTATAGGTCTTCAAAACCTCAAACTACTTGATGAACTACCCATTGCCAAGGTCATGAAAGACTACTTAAAACACAAATTTGATGATATCTGATATCCATGAAGAGAGGAACTCTGAGCAAGTTTAGTTCTATTCCAGATACTGAAGAGGCTTGTTGCCTTGCACAAAGTATATCCTATGCAAATTCTGATTTTTCTGTGAAGTCAGAAGGCAGGTATACACTTCCTTGGGTTTTTTATACCACACGCTAGAAGGTCTTAATTTTTGGTTTCTTGGTCCAAGTTTACAAGGTCCAAGCTTTCTATACAATATTGCATTTTAAAAGTTGCTGTTGGTTTTCTGTTTGTTTTCACATTACGTGTGCTGACTTGCCGTGGAGATGGAAGGCAGCCCCTCGAGGGAAGTGGTTGGTTTGAGTTGGCATGCTGAGCAATGATGCAAGAACATAAAATTTGGAAATCAAGGCACCAGTCTTGCAAAAGGATACAGATAGACCTCCAGAGCCCTGTTTGCTGGCACCCCTGTCTCTGCCAGGCGTTTGTTTTTGCAGGACAGAGGGAAGAGTTGATAATCGACATGTCCTCTGGTACTGTATGAATATCATTTGGAAATTGAGGAAAAAGATGCAGTTACCCTGTTCAATTTGAGGGTCTATACATTGGCTTTTTTTTTTTTTTTTAATTTTCTTTTTCTAATTACTGTAGTTGGGATGCCCAGAAAATTCAAGCCCTCTTTCCTGACATTCCATGTGGAATGGGTGGCTGTTTTTAAGTTTATTTTTACCAGTGACAGTACACTACAGAGAGACATGGCCTCTGTATTTTTTACATTAACTTAAGAGGAAACAAATTTAGATTTTTTGAAGCCAATGTATTCTGTTGCTCATACAGTGCCTCCTGTGCAATAATCTCTCTGATGTATTTTCCCTTTATGTGTGATTCCCCCACTGTTCCTCATTTAGTCCCAGTGCATTATTTGTGAGAGCAGGAGCTGCTGCCTCGCTGTAGTGTTGATGTGACATTACAGAAATGATGCAGCAGTTGCTGTTCATTATTACTTCCTGAATTTCATGAATGTATAACCTGCTTTATTTCACTTTCGGTTGAAATTTTATCTACGGGTTCTCAGCCAAATTGCATCCACTTAAAAAAAAAAAAAAAGAAAGAAATTGGCCAAAACTTTTTGTTTTAAAAGCAGTGGTGAGGGGGGGCTTTTGTTTTGATTGCTCTGAAGTTCAGTTTGTTTCAGGTTAGAGAATGGGAAGTGCACATAAGTTATTAACTAAGAAGAAAAGCCCCATTGACATTGAAAGTTGAAATTTTACAGTTAATCTGAAAGCAGAAACTGAGAGGAGTGCTGAAATCTGGCTACTGAATGAGTTTTTCAAACCAGGTATTAAAAGATCTATTACAGAATTTTGTTTCTGATAGTAAGAAAAAATTAATTTCTTGATCAAAAGAATATTGGGCCAAAATATGCAGTTGTTTCCCTCTGTTTATTTTCAAGGCATTACAGACTCAGCATAAGGTTCTTGCCAGTGTCCTCTACTTTCATTTTGGGATCTGCCTGGCTCTGAAAGAGCCCCTCTGATATCAGGAGTGCTTTTGTACCAATGGCACCAACCGAAGTAGGCAATGAAAGGAATGGTGAGGGCTTTTCAGTTTCACACTGTCACTTTCAAAATATGTAGTATTAAAAATAGGAAAAGCAAGGTAAGGCAGGTAAACTCATATTATTTAACTCTGCTAGTTCTTTTTAACATTCGATAACCCTGGACTGCAGCTCCCTGGGCACGAACCTTATCACTGCTAATGGATGCACCAGAACCATGGCAAGCCAGGAGGATTATCTGTCCCTGTTGTGCCTGGCATTGCATCGGGTGTGCAGACAATTCGGGATTTTGGAGATCCATGGCTCAGAGGGTTGGGAATGGGGTGTTGAACCTTTTTATCTGCAGCTTGTCCCGGTTCGAGTCCAGCTGTGTGAGCGGTGACCGAAATTTCATGTCTTGGCAGTGGGAGTGAGCAAGTCCAGCCTAATACCCTGCACTGGGTTGTAGAGCTCGTGGTGCTTCCTCCTGGTTGTATCTGTGGAGTAGGGAGGAGCTGAGCCCGTGGGTGGGCTGTGAGTGTGAGCTCCAGTGCGTGGCTCCAGTCTCTTGGCTCCAGGGAGGGACGAGCAGCCATTCCAATCTTTGAGCTCTCCAGTGCTGACCAGGGCAGACTGGCAGGTTTTAACACAAATCTTCCGTTTTCAGACCTGAAATCAGGATCTTAAAACTGTTTTCTTTAATGGAACAAAACAAACTTAGGATTGTTCACTACACTTGTAAGTTGGTCTAAACCGATGTCCTTCCCCACTGAATTTTTACAGTAATATTTTCTATGGTAATCTAGAGTATATTTTAGTTGCAATCTATATTAAGGCAAATTATTTGTTCTGTCTGTTGCTGTGACTGAAGAAAATTAAGAAAGACTGTTGGTAACGAGAATGCTATTTAATGAAGAAATGTGTAATTCCATTATTTATTGTTTGAGGTTTGTTTTTTGATTATTTCTTTTAAGTAACTGACATCTGAAAGGGAACACACATATATTTCAGGCCAGTAAAAAGCCTTTTTTAAAAATTAATTTTCATCCTCTCCTCTCCCCAGGGTGCAGGGAAGCCCTCACCCTTTTTTGCAATGCTAAGCTGGTTTCTCACCTTAATTCTGCAAAGCAGCCCCGCTCATGTGGGTCTGAACCTACTGATAGTCCTGTTCACTGTCTGGTTATCCATGTGCTCAACTGCAGATAAAATAAGATCATTCAGTGATAATCCTATCCAAATTTCAATAATGGGGAATTTGGTCTTTTTTTTTTATTGTTTTTGATATTGTGCACAAATACTTTGAAGGACAAACTGACCTTTGTTTTTCATTCGGACTCGAATGTGGAAGGAGAAGTGCATAATAGAGACTTGTGATGTAGCCTCGTTCCGTTAAAATTCACGGTTGAACACTTTTAATAAACCTTAAAAAAATTGGCAAACACACCAAAGAATTCAATATGAGTAAAAGACTCTGATCATTAACAAACTGCAAACCTCATCCTTTAAAACAAAGCAGAAAGTTTTTGTAAATATTTATGTTTATAAATGTACAGCAGAGTAAGAGTGTTTTTTAGATTATTTAATTACCATATTTCTAAACTATTTACATTATAGACAATACTTGTTAGTTTGAAAAGCTCGAGTGGGGTGGTTTGGTTTTTTTTTGTTTTGTTTTGGGTTTGTTTTCTTTTTTTTTTTTTTTTTTTTAAATTCACTATCACTCATGCTTGGAATAATTCTGGCTTCCTTGGAATAGCGTGGAAAATTCAGTTTTCTGGCTCTGGTCGGCAATCATAGGAGAACACAACTGGATAAACTCTTCAGATAAATACCCAGAGGCAAAAGAAAAGATGTGGCATCTTTACCAGGATGGGCTGGTTTGGAGCAAAAACCTGCCCACAAATGCAGCTTCCATGCAACACTGTGTTACCAATACCATCATGTATTTTGTTCTTCCTTTGCAATGTAAGTTTTTGCTTTGGGTCAATTTGAATTTAAAAAAAAAAAAAAAAAGAAAAAGAAAAAAAAGTTAAACCTGGTTAAAACCTATTTTGGTTTATGTTCTGTTTATTTCTAATGTAATGTTTTAATAACATAATACCACTTTACACATTTTCTCTCAATGTTTGTCTGTCTCTTCTACTCCTGTTCCCTTCTCCGAGGTACATGATTCTGGTGATGCATTTGGAATTCAAAATGCTCCCACAAATGGGAGTTAGATATCTCATGAGTTGTAACGTGGTTTTTTTACCAGTGAATAAAACTCATACAATAGTTTGGGGTGGAAGGGACCTCAAACTCACCCAGTCCCACCCCCTGCCAGGGCAGGGACCCCTCCCACTGTCCCAGGCTGCTCCAAGCCCTGTCCAGCCTGGCCTTGGGCACTTCAGGGATCCGGGGCAGCCCCAGCTGCTCTGGGGGAATCTGAGCCGCCCCCCCAGGAAAACAAAACTCGTTCTGGAGCTGAGCCCTGGCAGGGGGAGCAAATTGATCCTAAACTAGGAATGGTTGGGTTTTCCCTGCTCAGATTCCAGCTCAGCCACTTCAGGGTTTTATGACAGGCTCACCTTTCCTCCTCAAGCTCATGCACTGACTAAGGTACAAAAATGACCAAATAGAGGCTGAATTTTGGGGTCTATTTACTACTAATAAAAGTTGAATAAGGGAGAGGCATATGAATATTCCTGACACACAAATAGAAACTGGAACGTTCAGTTTTAGTCATGGGAAAAATGTACAACCAGAAATTGCAGTTAGGTTTTGGACCCTAAATTTTGGAAAGGAAGGAGACAAGATTTCAAGACATGAGTTCTAAATGGTAGTAGGGGAAAAAATGCTGTTTTCCATTTCTCAGCAGCAAACTGTGGAAACATCACTGGGAGAACATTCCCTGTTCAAGCAGCAGTTGTGTTTAGAGCTGATGCTGATGGTTACTCACAGACTGGCCAGGCTTTGGCTGGACCTTACTGAATGCTGTGCTAAAGACTTTGTTCCTGTTTATGTATCATATTTCCTGTTTGAGTGTTCACTTGTGAAGTTTAAAACAATTAATGGCTAATGTTACTACTTGGAAAAACCTGATTTACAAGCTGTTGACAAATGATGTGTTTGGAATACACAGTTGTTATATATATTGGTAGAAGTGGGTGAGAGAGAAGTGTACTTATTTTATATGGCAAAACATGGGGGGTTTTTACCATAGTGAATAGCAAAAAATCAGAACCTTTGAAAGAAAAATCAGAGCAAAGAACAGGCTCTGCTGTCTTTTCTCAAACAGACTGGAGTGAAGCATTTAAATTCTCTTTGCTCAAGTCTCTCCCCCTCTGCTTTGGTTGGGGCTACCACCATCTCAAGGCTTTTTTCCTGTTCTTGGAAATTGGAATAGGCTAAAGTTTGTTTTTTCCTTTATCACTGGCACACTGAGTCTCTGCTGCAGGATTCTGCTCCTTGACTTATGAGCCAAAGTCAAGCTCAGCAAGCGATTTAATCCCATGGCAATAAGAAGCAAAGCAGGTATATACATTGTTTAGGAAACCATGCTACCAGGAGTTCTTCAGCCACTGCATTCCCCAGGGAACCACAACGTGCAGCTGCAACAGCAAAAAACTGGGATCGAAAGCTGCGCTGACTTTTATTGGGAAATCTCCAGCTGTCTAGTGAAGAAGTCAGAGCTCCAGCTGTTTCCTCCACATCTGGGATCTCTAGCGCTGCTGGCTGCTGTTTGTGAGGTCCCAGGTAAGTTCTCAATGTTGTCATGTTTGCAAGAAGGATGTTTGACAGATCTCCAGAGGTGCTTGTAAAGGGTCTGCTAGCGTTTCTGAGCCTTCTCCAGCCTTGCTGGGTTTCTGGTGTGGTGGAGTTTGTGTAGACTTAAAACAAGTGTGTTTGAGAGTGGTGGGTGCTACAGGGTCTGTATTTCCCTCACTTTGGCTTGACCTGTTGCAGTGTTTTTACAGAGCCCTCAGCATTCATTAAATTGTCCTAAAGGGAGTGAGAAAGATGAATGAAAAGAAGCTTATAGGCAGGAGGCTATACAAGAATAAATACTTTCCGGAGAAAATTCAGGTCTGTAAGTTACTGATCTACAGCAAAACCATCTATTCTCTATCTTAAAGACGACAAAATTGACATAACTCTTCTATTCTGACTTGCAAAAATAGAGTTTATTTGCAATCTTAGTAAGCTCCAAATAGATCGTATCCTGTTGTGTCACAAGTTAGTGGAAGTGTTCTACTAAATTCTGTCCTCATTTCTGACACACACCATTGTAACTCCACTGAAGGTGGTGGTTACTCAACGTTTAATCTGGTGTGAAAGAGCAAATAATTGATTTGGATGGTCAGCTTGCAGTTCTGCTCCTTGTTTTATGGCCTAATGAGGAGAGTATTTTTGGAAGGTGTTTGCAAAACACTTTGTGAAGGAGCAGTAGGAGGGATTCTGTGGTTGGAGCCAACTTTATAAGCAACAAGCAGACAGTTTTTTTCCCCTGAAAACATTGCCTGTGTTGATAGAGTTGCCTAAACTTTGATATCTAGTCCTGAGTTGGTGAGGTACTTCAGTTTGATTTTCCATTGCATATCTTGAGAAAATGAACTGGTCTGCTTATTTTCTAATACAGCAGATTGAACCAGATCTGCAATGAAATGTAAGCTCGTTTCATTTTAAAGAATTAATTTTAAAGCCATTAGAGATTAAATTTTTTTATACATTAGCATAACAGCAGGTTCTTCTGTTCTTTGCTGAATGTGTGATTGCTTGCAGTCTGCATTCACAATGTGTTTAAAATACAAGGTGGGGAATTTGAGAAGCATCCCTGGATGCTGTGGATCTGGAACAGTCGGAGCTGCTCTTGTCCATGATAAACCAGAGCCTGAGGTGATGCTGGGAAAAGTTACTGTCTAGGACTTGTCCAGATACAAGTCAATACAAGTGGGATTTTTAGGTTCTCATCTGTTTTTTCCTGAATTTGCATGGAATAATAGAAATTTAGGTTCAGCTTCATCTAGTGCTTGATTTTCAAACCTTGGAGTACCTGACTGCAGGGTGTGGGTTACTGAAAATGAATTCTAAGCTGTGTCTGTCTCGAGCAGCTCAACTCGAGATCCATCCCCTGGCTCTCTTGGATGTTGCTCATCTTGTAATGGGTTTTAATATAGCTGCTAGGAAGCAAAACCAAATAATTTTTAGAGAGCAGTCAGTCTGAAAATAAAGTGCCCGGGATGTTTGGTAAGAGGATGAAGTTTAGATGTGTGTGGGATTGTGTGAGGGAGAGAGCAGAAAATGTGCTTTTTGATCTTACAGATATGTTTGGTATGTGGGTTGTTGGGCTTAGAAGTTTGAATGTCCTTAATATAAAATAATCTGTGTGAGTATTTGAGGCTGTTCCTTTTCAACTTCGTGTGAGTTACTTAATGGTTAGTGAGCCAGAAAAAAAACCACTGTGTTTTCTGATGGTTCAGGCACCCTCCTGATGAGTGGAAGACTTGAATTAAAAATTCCCACTCTGAACCAGGCAAAGCAATTAAGGATGGGGATTTGCACTCACATTCCCACCTTTTAGTGCTGTGATTACAGGTTTGTTAAAATTGTGCCACAGACAGAGAGAATAACAAAACTGTTATGCAATCTCTGAGGTTGACCCCAAAAAGTTGTTCAAAGCAGGTTCCTGGCTGGATGGAGTCCAGTGCTGATGTCTCTTGCTCTTGTGAGCAAATGACTGAAGCTCGTGGGGCTTTTTTGTCCCTTCTTATCTGTAATTCACCTGGGAAAATTAACCCAGGCCTCTTCTGGTTCCATGGGCACTTTACGTGGAGCTCTGGTGTGTTTGTGTTTGGGTGCCAGGTCCATGGAGATGTTCAAAGCCTGGCTGGATGGCTTGGAGCAGCCTGGTCCAGTGGAAGGTGTGGGCAGGGGGTGGAATGAGGTGAACTTGGAGGTCCCTTCCAACCCAAACCAGTTTGTGGTTCTGTGGGCACCCACCTCCTTCCAGCACTTGTTGGTGTCAGTGCTTTCTCTCCCTCTGCACAATTTGTCTTCTGCTCCAGCTCACTGAGGAGGACAGGGAATGAGAATTCCTTGCTCCAAAGGAGACCATCCTAGCAGGTGGATTGAATGGTGTCTAAGTGAAAAAAATCTGGTGTGATGCCAGTTTTTGTGGTACTGCTCAGGACTTTGCTTGCTTGGCTAAAGACTCTGTACTTTTTTTCATAAACCCACAGTATCTTACTCTGCATTTTCATTTACTTCAATTTCAGTGTTTCATTCCAGATCAATGACTTATCTTACTTTTTTTAAGACTTCAACACTTAGTAAACTTCCTTCTCATCACAACCAGTTACTATTTTAATGAATCAAACTGATTAAGGGCACAAAAAAATGTTACAGTGACATATCTGCCTTATTAGTACTATATCCTGTAACTCTGCTTTTCATTTGTTCATGTCCTAGTAAAGTAAATTAAGAGGCTTTTTTAGGAGTCTCATCAGTTGTTTTCAGCCAACGATTCCAAATAAGGGTTCTTTGAAAGGTGTCCAGATAGAGGCAGTTTCAATCTTACCTGATAAATAGCTTCAGATCATCTTTGCTGCAAATTGAGTCTTGTGTTTTCTTCTTCCCAAGCTTGAGTACAACACTGTTTTTCTCCTCAAGACATTTGGCCAGATTTTTTGAAATCTGCCATTTTGAGCAAAGAAAAGCTTTGCTCCTTGAATTGCTTTCATGATTCATTAGTCTTCTTTCAGTCTTGATAAGAGAACAGCTTTTAATGAGAACAGACCCCTTGTTTTAAAGGGCATTTTTAAATGCCCTCTATATTTTGCCCAGATGTTCAATATTTTACCCACTACTTTGTTAATCTGTAGTTATCTTGTCAGTAAAGTGGCTTTTTACCAGATACATGGAGCATAACAGTTATTAGTTGTATTGGTATACAGCTGAACTTGCTGGCTTTGAGTATTTCCTGTGCTTCATAAATACTTGTATAATCTGTTGTGCAGACTCAGCTGTTCTTAATTCTAATGTGATTCATATTGTGCTTAGAAATCTGACATTCTTGGCTTGTCAGAAATATTAATATATGTTAGTGCCATATCTATCGAAAATTGACATGTTTTGTGCAGGACCTTAATTTTCACTTCTTTATATTGCAGCATTCCTTATTGAGCAATGCAGCCTTGTTTGCTTTTAAATTTCCCTCTCACCTTCAGCCCTGAGAAACCAGAAATAATTAGATTATATCTTTCTCTTGGCTCGCATGGTTTTCACTTGTAGTGAATTATGCCATGCAAAACTATCCCTCCAGTGAGAATTTGGTTGTCATTGTTAGGAGCTACATCTGGACTGTGTAATACTTCGTGTGGTGCACTACAAAGTCTTTGCCTGTGGCTCAGTCACAACTGTACCTCACCAGCAAGCAGGAATAGCTCTTTCCTCTGGCAAATGTGCCACGCTTCTCCTCCCCAGGCCTTTCTGCTGTGGGCAAGGCTGCTGGACAGACAAAAATGCTGAACTTCCAAAGCTGGTATGACCCTGACTCGTAACGGCCCAAAGTATTACAGGAAATTTGACTTCCATGTGGGCAAATCCTGTTTCTTCAGTGGGTGATGGAAGACCAGATTTCCATCTACTCGAGCCAAATAATTCATCCTGGTAGCTGGATGAAAGTTTAGCTGCAGGAAAGAAGTTTGAATACACCTTTAAGGTCTGTATGACGGTGAATGAAAAGCCTTTTCTCTTCAGCCCCTTCTGTGTTTAATTACCCAACTGCAGAGGAGCTGAAGCTTTTGTTTCCAGGTTGAGTCCTGATTTCAGCTGGGAAGGAATGAATGTTGCTGCCTCTCTGTACAGTCTTTCATCTTGCTGATGATATCATTTTCTTGTATAATCATGGGGGTAGTAAATGATTCCTATTCAGACTTCCACTTTAAATCAGACTTAGAGTTCCCCTCACTGCCCACACTGGTTTTGTTGCTGTCACCATGCCACACTCTTTACTGGATGTGTGTGTGGTACAGACCCACCAGTTCTTCACTGAGGCTGTTTTGATCCTGACAAGGCACTGTAGACCCTTCTCTGGAGAATTCTCTTGGTTGTGAATTAACAAAGAAGCAATGCCACTTGGTTGCCCAGAGAAGAATGCAAAAAAATTGTGAACTTTGGGTTTGGGTGTTTGGTTGGATTTTTGTTCTCCCCTTGTCTTCAGGGTCAAGAAACCGTCAAGTGCTCCAAGCAGAAGTGTCCCTGTAGGCAGAAGCTTTGGTGGTTACTCTAATTGCATTAAATTCTTCCTTGCATTAGAGCCATACTCAGAGCTGGTGCTGGAGGAAACACTCTTGTTGAAACAAATCTGGACTGATAGTGAATTGAGATCGCAGTGAGGTGCTGTCTTTTTCTGTCCATGCAGAGGAAAATGGACAGCTTGAAGCCTCATATCTCTTACAGTTTCCTCTCCCATCTCCTTTTCCCAAATTTATTACAGCATCAGCAAAGTCAACTATTCTGCATCAAAAAAATCTACTTGGAATTGAAACCTTGAATGTTTGTTTTGTGTACTATTAAGAAATTCGGGGGTTTATTATAGTGTGTAAATGACATCTGGCTCCACAGCTGGCTGTCCGTGTCGGGGTGGTGTGATCTGTTCTGAAGGCAGGAGATGAGCTGATGCTCTGTGAAGTTCCCTTGACTCATCTGCCTTACCAGAACATACTCCAGCATGGATATGCCATGGGTTTTGAGTAGGATTTATTCTCAAAATAGCTGCTCACAGCTGCCTCTTATTCCTGCCACGCACAGATGTGAGGTTACAGTAGGGTTCTTCCCCAAAATGATGGATTGTCACTGTGAACTTGACTTCTGCTCCCAGGGAGGGTCATGGCCATAAAAACCACTTTGTTCGAGAGCAGTGGCTGTAACAAATAAGCTCAGCTAAACCCTTGCTTTTTCACTTTTACTGATTTCCCTCTTCTGCAGTATGATAGGAATTCATACAGAGAATTAGATTTCAGTGACATTGTTTAAACCTCCTTATCCTTGTCTAATTAAACTGAATGCTTTAAAGATGATTCATAGTGCTTGACACCCTTGTATCTAAATGCTCTTTCTTTTATATGGAAAGTGGAGGAAATGTGCTGGCTAGAAATTAGAATGGGTCTTCCCTTCAGTTACTGACAAAAAGGGGGTTCACAGGGGGTTTAGGTACTTGCTTTAGCTTTTCCTAGAAAGCACTATGCTTTTCCAAGATCTGGTGTGAGGATAGCCAGCTCCCATGAACAGTTTCCCATAAAATGTTTCTTAAAGGGAAGAGTTCAAAAGCCGTGACCAGAGCCCCGTTTCAGTGCAGAGCAGCTTCACCTCCTGTTGCAGAGGGGGCACCACCATGTTCTGGAGGTTGTGGCTTCACCCCTTGGCGTGACCACCTTTTGACATGTTGGAAGGACCCAGGGCTAGGTACAACGTTCCCTCAATTCCATGCGTCTCCCCATGCTTCCAGCTTTCTGTTCCTGGGAATTAGGGTGTATCCCAGTGAAGTTGGTGGGAGGGAGGGGGAGCAGGACTGTTTGATGCCCCCACCATAGGACAGCTCTGGTCTTGTGGCAGATTTTTTTCCGATTTTGTCAGCTCAGTCAACAAGGACGCACTGAAATGAAAGTTTTCTGCCATGTAATGAATGCTTCTTTCTAAGCTACCAGGAATGGCTTGGTTTTGCGTAACATTTTGTGTGCTGTGCCTTCCAGAAGGCGTGGTGTGAGTAACAAAGGCAGGGTTGAAAGATGCCATGGGTTCCCTTCCTCCTCATGGCAGGACTTAATGATATAAAGAGCACAGTATTTCATTGATGTTTGTTGCCATTTCTGCTTGTGGGCTTTTCACAATACTGTGGTCAGGAAGATGACAAGATAAAGGATGACTAGAGTAGATCTGCTCCCTCTTGTAAAATAGGAATAATTCCCCTTTTCTGATTATATTTCCTCTCCCCTCCCTTGGAAAAGATGACTCAGAAATCCATGACAAAAGGAAATAAGTTAATTTGAATTTCTATGGAACCTTGAAAAGCCGCTTTTATAAAGTCCTGTTTGGAGGCTTTCAGCAGCGGCCTTTGACAAGAGCAGGAGGCAAAACCGAAACTCATGGTCCAAATCCTTCGGTGTCAGTGGGTTGCCCTTGGCTCTTGCTCAGTACTGCAGATGGAAAATGAGACCATTACTCATTCTTGGGGGTTTTCTGTGGGATCCAAGTCCTCAATAGCTGTAATAGTCGAAATCTCTACCATACAAGGAAAAATTACTGTTAGCTAATCTAAAAAAAAAATATATATATAGCCAGCAGAAATCTACTTTTCTCTACTTGGAGGTGAGAGAAGAAGGAATTGGCTGAATGCAATGACTTATTTCCCTGTGCCTTTACAAAATTTCAAATATTCTTCTAAGTAGGAATTTGTAGTCAGCCTTCATTTTTGATAGCGTGTTCAACGACGATCGTACGCATTCAGAAGAAAGATTTATTTTCTTTGAAACAGAAGTCTCCAACAGGTACAGAGATGAAAATGTGCCTGTTCTCAGTCCTACACTGCACGTGTTTCAGGAGCAAAATGACCATTCTCTGTTCTCAACATGATGTGAAAACATGCCAGGTGCTGAAAACAAGAGCAGCAGTTTTATCACTACGTTGTGGATGTAGAATAGGTGCATCTGCATGAATAAACTGACATTACATCAATGGGCTCTCCATGCCAAAAGAAACTCTGGTTGCCCTTGTCAAAAGTTAACATTTAAGTTGCTGTCAGATTTGCAAGGGTTGTTCTGAATTCAGTTATTCAAACTTTTCTCTCAATAATTCATTCTGCTCAACTGTTGCTGATGCCAACAGGTTTTTTTTTCAGTTAATACAACTCAGAACAATGTGCAAATCTTCATTTTTTTCCTTTTGGTTGATTGTCTTGAAAGAGAAGTTCTAAAGAGCAAATTAATGTGTCTTCAAAAGATGTCTCCCTGGTTTTGGGCATGAGTATGGAGGTGTTGGACCCGATGTTCAACAGCAGAGTGATCTCTGAAGTTCGGAAAAATCTCTCCGAGTTCAGGCTGTCAAGTTATATCAGTAAATCAAGTTTCTCTACACTGAATTAACTGTATGTTTTTTAAAGCCATTTTTAGAGCCATATTTGGAGAAATAATACAATGTATGATAAGTCTGGTTCTGTGTTTCTTTTATTTAAACAGTTCTCAAAATAACAGGTGGCAATAGGAAGACAAATAATGGAAATTATATGAGGCCATGCCTTGAGAAATACTTTTTTCTTACATCAACATTTGAGTTTATTTCTCCAGGGCTAAAATCTGACAAGTGATTTCTGCACTTTTTTCCTAATTTTATACCAGTCTGCATCCGTGAAACTCAGCACTCGGTCTCTGTACCTTGTTTATGTGGCCCAAGCCCTGACATCTCTACTATTAAAAATACTTCTATTTCATTAAAAATGCAAGAAGCAGGGGAGATTTTGCAGATAAGCCTTAGACAGGGTCACTTTTGGTATTTTTTGAGTGAGTTGTTTTTGCTAAATAGCCGTCGGAGGCCTGGGAATCGGCGCTGGATCGCTGCTGGCAGCCGCTCCCGGGGTCCTCGCCCAGGCAGGGGACAGGGCACGGTGTCACTTGGCCCTGCCATGGCTGCTCCTTTCTCATGGCTCCCCACAAAAGTCGACCCTGAGTTTTCCAGACTAAACATTGGAGATGTGTCATGGCCGTTTTAGGGTCGGGAAGGACAAGAAGCGAATGGGCTCAGTCTGTATTTCTCTGTATCTTCCTGATTTGTGCTGAAAATGTGCATGTCTGGTAGAGTCTTTAAAGATGCATAATCTCTATAATGAAGCCTGCTCTTAATTAGCAGTTTGTTTTAATATGAACATTTGCATTTTGATTTCTGCCTTCCAGCTCATGTAACTCAAGGCTGTGTGTTTGCAGCAGTTGCCTGAATACTGAGTGTTTTCCCCTCAAACCACCATTTCTTATTGAGGGTTTCTAACACTTTTTTGAATATAATCACAGTGGTTAATGGATTGTTCTCTGCTTGAGTTCACTTCAGGCAGTTATTTGCATGCACTCTTTTTTGTAATAACAGAATTAGAGGGTGTGTTAAAAGACTTACAAGCAGCAGATGAAGCAATAAACAAGCAAAGAGCATTTGTATGCAAATGCTCCAAGTGCTTTGTCATGTTCTGGGATATGTTAGCCACCTCCATGCTTCCAAAACTTCATCCCCATCAGCTCTCTGTGCTGAGGCTTCGTGCCAAAGCCTGGTGAAGTCAGCGGGGCTTCCCATCACCGCTGGTGGGCTTTGGACTTGGCTCTGAGAGAGGAAAGAAGCAAAATGTTACCCAGGCAGTCTGATTTTGCCAGGAGCTTCTCTGTATTAGGAAGGTTTTTCCAGTGCTGTGAATAAAACCAACTCCCAAGGAGAGCCCAGCTTTGAAAACTCTTGTGTTGTTGCCTGTATTGGCCACTGGCTTGATCTGGTGCCCTCAAGAGCTGAAAGCATTGGGCCTGTTCTGCCTGCGTGAGGCAGCCAGCAGCCCCTCGATTTCAAACTGGGAGAGATTATCAGTTTTTGTAGCTTCTGACCAAAAAAAGAGGACAGGAAGCCTGTTGACCAGTGTGTCAGAGCTCAGTCTCGTTGTGTACAGTCTGTGAGTCTGTGGTTCAGTGTAAAGTTATCCCTGGGGTTTGCAGAGTAGGTGATTTCCATCCTTCTCCCCATCCCTCATGCCTGCAGTGTCTGGTGTAAGCTACGAGAGCCCCGAGAAATCCCTCTGTTCCTCAGCTGAGACAAGCTGGAGGAATTCCAAACTCTGTCCCACCAGCGCTGTTACCTTTTTATTACCAGGAATTGCAAGGTGCTGTTGTACTGCTGGGAATGAGCGAAATCTGTGTTGGTTTTATACAGCTTTTCAGTTGTTCAATGACTCTAATAAGCTGCTTTGCATTATAGGACAGGCAGATCAGCATCTCAGGAGACCTCCTAAGTTTGGCTCTTGTTCCTTGGGCTTGATAAGCAGGAAGGATAGTCCCTGATGGGAGGAGAGGGAAGGAAGGAGCAAGGAGACATGTGGCATGTGCAACCTGGAAAATTTGTCTCTGAGCTTGACTTGACTCCATCCAGGGAAGGAAGCTGATGCTAATGGCTCTGCATGAGATAACAAATTATCCTGGAGCATGTGTTTTCTGTATTCATTACAGTATGTCTTGGGGGGTGGAGGAACAGGATGTATAGTGTGTGCTTATTTCTGGAGCCTCAGGAGAGCTACCCAGATGTTGAAAAGAAGTAAGGAAGAGTTGGAGATAAAGGAGAAAGACCTCTAGGGTGGGACTGTAAAAGCTGATCCAGAATAGGAATCATTGTGTTTTGCTCACAGTCACACCAGCTGGCTTCAAGTGGCAGGGGAGTTTTCCAGATAAACTGTGGACAGTAGGAGCATAAATAAGGAATTTGGTCCAAAAGGGTGAAGAAAAAAAACAAAACAAACAAAAAAAAAAAACCTGAGGGATGCAATACACCCAGAAATAATTATTTAAGCAAGCTCTTCTTAAGAGCAGCTGTTGGGTCTCTTGTCCCAGTGTGAGCCCTAGGTGTAGCTGGAAATATGGTGATGCTCTGTTTGTTGATAGCTGTTGTGCAGTTGTGTTAAACAGGACTTTGAAGGAAGCGCTCTGGTAATCCCATTGCCACATGTGTTGGAGCTGGTTCTCTGTGCTTGGCTGTCAGGGACTGCAGCGGTGACTGATGGGACCCACTACACTTGATCATTGTGTGCTTGCAGAGTATGTTTTTTTAATGAATTATCCCATTCTGGTCCTTCCCCAGGGCTTTCCCAAGACTTTCCTCTTGTCCTTTGTAGGCTCTCTGCAAGGACAGCAGTAGGGTTGGTGCAGCAGCCCCACTGACCCAATGTGGTTGCCTGCTGATGCTTCCTTTTGTTCTTACAGCTCTGGTGGTATTTCGCTGTATGTTAATTTATGCTCTGCTAAAACCACAGTTCAGGATCTCTTCTGTTGCCTGAGCACATCATGCTTTCTTGTCCTAATCAGAAGGTATATTTTTCTCTATGTACACACACTAATGTAGAGAAAAACCCTACAAATTAAAAAAAAATTTACAGGCTTCCCCACTATTCCCTGTCATTTTGTGTATTTGCAAGAATCCAGCTGCTGCTGCTATTACTAGGTAAGGAAAGCCCAGAACATCTGGCTTCTTTGTGAGTAATATTGTGGTTTAGTTGTCCTGATTTCAGTGTGAGTAAACTCTAGTTAGTTAGTTATTCCCCCCAAAAAAAACACAACCTTGTGAGATAAGGAGTTAGAACCTCATTTCCTGCTGTCACTGGTCTGTTCCCATGTCCTTGCCTTTCTCACAACTGGATTTTCAGAAGTGAGTTGTGCCTTAGCAAAGCCCTTCTTGGCACAAACCTCTTGGATGCATTGATCAATCAAACAGATTGGGGGGGGTACGACCTTTCCAGAATCCCAAAGGAGGTCAGTGCTCCCTCTTCTTCTGCTCCAGGGAAAGCAAAAATAATCTCCAGGGGCACATTTTGATGGCTTCAGCAAAATACTTGAAAGTAGCAGAATTTTATCCGAACTGTCGTAACTTCTTGCGTCTGTTGGAGTGAGGTGGGTGGATGAGGAGAGTAAATCAGCAGAGAGCTGCGAAGGCCAGGATGATGGGCAGTGCAGTGCAGCTGACAGATAATGGGATGACATCATCCATTTCCTGGAAAATGAGATGTTTCTGGCCAAATTATTCCAGACTCTGAGTGCTTAAGTGAGCTGGAGAGTTCCTGGAATATTTTAAGCAGATATTTCAGTAGTCTAGGTGTAATGTGATTAAGGATGAGTAACAGCAAGATATGAGTCAAGATGAGGATTTCTGGTAACTCTTCTGTAGGCCACAGTGAGAATCACAGGCAAGGAGAGGGAGGCTGAGAGAGATGGCCAAGATGTAAGAAAAATTTTAATGATTTAACCTTAGTCACATGAGAGTAGAGAGCTCTACATAAGATTTTTTTTCCACTTTATAGGAAGACTCATGGATTGGAAGTATTGAAACACCCAAAAATGCCATGAGGGAGGTGAAGATTAGGGAACAGCAGACAGCTTCCATGGTTTGGAAGAAGACTGCATTGCTGAGATTTGGGGAAAGGTGATTTCTGCATTTTTCATAATGGGGAAGATGATTTCTGATTACTTATTTCAGTTACTCTCTGTGGGTCTGATGGCCTTGTCCAGTTGTAACACAAGGACAGAGTCTTTAGAGACAGGCTCAGCCTCAATGCTGGAAGGTAGAAGGAGACTCTCTGGATATTGCAGACAGCTCAAGACCAAGAGGGATTTTACTTGACAGTTGTTTGATTTCAAACTTGAAATTAAGCAAAAACTGGACAAGGAATTTGTGCATGCATTTCCTTGGTGATAAATGTAAGGAAAATGCACCACAAGGTTTGGTACCTCAGGGTAGGAGGATGGAGGAACTGCTCCTGCACTGAGATAAGGATGCTCATGAGCAGACATTTGCTGAAATAGGTACTCGCAAAAGGGCAAGCTGGTTTGAGTTCCTCTCCTAAAGAAACCAAGAAAAACTTTGAATTAATTATAGAGACAAAAAAGAACACACAATATCAACATAAATAAACCTTTGTAACACACATCCAGCAACTTTCCATTAAGATAGGACCCACCTGTCTGGGCTGCTCACAGGTAATTGTGCTTAGGAGACTCTTTAAAAAACAAAAAATGCTCCCACCCACCCTGTGATATGTGTCACCCCCACAGCAGTCTGTGCTCAGCGTGTCTGGCAAATGTGAGCTTGTCCTTTCTCATTCTTGTAAGATCAGTTGGTTGACAGTGTCTAATGATCTTGATCTTGAGTGTCTAATTATCTTGATATTTATTGACTGTTTTGACTTGGTGTTTACAGGCTGTCTCCTAGGAGGAGACACGGAGTGTGGGTGGATGGGGGTCAGAGAGGGCAGAGAGATGGTTGGTACTGAGTACAAGCTATATTCTGTTTTTTTGGAAATTAATATCTCTGTGAAAGTGAAGCTCTGTGATCCATATTGATTGTCCTCTAAATGTCAAAGGAAATGCGTCCCAAATGATGGGGAACTGCCCCCAGGAGAATCACATGGGGTGGTTGGTAATGAGATCCCAGCTTACCTGGGGATGGCAGGTATGTGCAACAAGCTCTGCTGTTTTTTTATGGAATTATCTGGGTGCCGCAGGTGAGCAGAAAGTGGATCCTTCTAAAGCATTCAAAGCTTCATTTTGAACCAGTAGCTCTTTGTCAGTCTGAGCAGTTGCCTGGCAGATGGAACCTCCTGGCCCCCTCCAACCTCCTGTGCGTCATCTTCATTATCACTAAATTAGCTGTGTTGTCATGTGGGATCTTAGGAAATGTGGTTTTCCTTTACTTGAATCCAGAAATATTAAATGACGTGATGTTCTTGTTACACAAGGTGGAGGCAGGAATGGAGGTGGAGCAGAGGAACATTCTGAGAAGGAGTAAAGAGCTGTGGCCAAAGCCTTGAAGGAAGTCAAGACAAATAATACTTCTATTTTCCTAGAAAAAGTAGCAGGTAGGAAACAAGACCTGGAATCATACACTGAATATAAATATGTGGAGTTCTGTACATGGCACTTCAATTCCAGAAGAGCACCTTTGGAACAGTCTGTGTTGCTCTGAAATATTGTTAAGTAGATAACCAAGAACCAGCCCACCTGATTATGGGGCTAAGAATTTTTCAAGTACCGTTGTTTTGAATTCTTACACATTATTGAAAAAAATGAAAGGAAATGTGTTAAGTGTTAGTCTGTGCAGATTTCAGACCATGCAAGTACATGTAATAACAAAATACTGTCTGAAAATCCTGTCTTGTGCAGGTGCTCCTTGATCCTGTAAGTTGGTTACTAAACAAAAGCAGGTCTAAAAGAGGCAGCAAACCCTTTTGTGCTGAGCAGGGCAACACAGAGACTGAATCTCCCAAGAACCTGGAAAAATTGACAGCAGTTTGTGTGTTTTCCTATAGGAAAGGAGGTGGGGGTGGTTGTGGGAGTCCCAAGCACCATCTGCAGTGGGCTGGGATCAAGCACAGGAGCACGGGCATCCTGTTCTGATCTTTTTCACTCATTATGGACCCATCTCACTTTGACAGTAGTACTTAGAGGAATTTGAGATCATGCATCACCAGATCTGATCCCTTCTGGTGGCTCCTTGTCACATCTCCATGCCAGTGCTGTGAGAGCCCTCACTGCAGCATCTGCCATTGCTTCCTCTGCTCTTTGCAAATCTCACATAATCTGGGATCTGAAACTTCCCAGACAATGAATTTCACAATGAAATTACTATTGTGCAGGAAACACACTTTCATTTTCTGACTGATTATTTCATTGGTTTTCCCCTAATTTTTTGATGTAATAAGGAAAGAGTAAATTGTTTCTTCAGCTTTTCCTTTCAATTCATCTTCATGCTTCACCTCCAGTTGTCATTCATATACACTTTTCTTTGTATACAACCTGTTTTTATCACTTTTCTGGTTTTATTACAAACTCCTGAGATGGAGGGAAGGACAATTGCAGAGCTGGATGCCACAGTCAGAGCATGGGTGAGCTGTGGATTTAATGTGAGTTACTTCATGTTGCCATCACGGTTCAAAGGCAGATGAAATTCAGTGTCATTTTTGAGGAGTCACACAATCATTTAGGTTGGAAAAAGCCTTTGAGGTCATCAAGTTCACCCATTGACCCAGCACTGCCAAGGCCACCACTAAGCCACGTCCCCAAGTGCCACATCTCCACATCTTTTAAAGGCCTCCAGGGATGGGGAGTCCACCACTGCCCTGGCAGCCTGTTCTTGCAACACTCCACAGTTCCAGCTTTGAATACCCTGAAGGATTTTGCACTGTTGGTAAAATAATTGCTTTTGTGTTCACTTTTACGAGCCACTTATGAATGTGGACCATCCACAGTGTCTCATCCTCACTGACTGAGGATAGGAAAGGCCAAGACTTGAGCTTTTCTCACAATTTTTTACGGGCACATCAATACTAAAGGAGTGGGCTGCCAAATTAAAAGCAGAGTGGAGCAGAGACTTCAGCCTCTGAACAAGCAGATGAAGGAGGGAATTGAGGATAAAGGAGGTGTTTTCAGCCAGAAATGAGTGGCTCAGTTCTTGGGGAAAGTGGCAGAAACAGGACTATATGGTGACAAATATACCTGACTCTGTATTTGCTTTTTTTCTCCATCAGATATAGTCAGCCACTAAAGTTGCAAGGTTAAGATATTTTCTGTACTCCAGGGGCTCCATCTGCTCCTTCAAGCACTATTGCTGCTGTTCCTGTGTGGTGTTTTGGTTTGACTCAGTTCAAGTTTAATGCGTTTGGGTCATTTTGTCTCAAACCCCTCACAGTTCAGCGGCTGCAGCAGGGCAGGACCTCTTCTAAACTTCTACGAGGAAATTCATGCAGACAGAAGCAGCTTCCCATAAACAAAACTAAATGCATGTTGGGGTAGAAATTAATCTTTGGAGATATAAACAAGAAAAGGACATGTACATGTAACAAGGAATGAAGCTTGGAATGTAAGTGCCTGGATGTCCAGTCCCCTCTGGATGAGCACTTGAGCTGATAGAGCAGTGCTAGACAAGAGTTTCTGTAAGAAGAGCCCTAAAAACAAAGTGAAGAAACAACTGATTAATCTTTGTCTTGGATAAATATCTTAATGGGAATAGTTGTGGGATCTAAGTTCAAAAGTTACAATTTTAGGGATGAAGACATCTCCAAAAAAAAAGTAATCATCATACCCCTATTCCAGCTCCTGGTGGTAAGAATAAGACCAGTAGCTGGAAGCTTTATTTATTTTAGACTTTACGTTGGAAAGGAAACAGACTGGGTATTGCACATCTTGGATTTTCCAGTAGCTGGAAAATAAAGGAGGATGTTCCCTTTGCACACGAGCTTGCCCGTGCCTGCAGGAGGGATGCTCTGACCCAGGCAGAGCTGAATCAGATGTTCAGACTTGGACTTGGTTACCCTTGCTGCTAAACTTTAGTCTTGTTACCTGAGACATTCTGTTCTTTGGTTAACTGCAAGATGCATTGGTTATCTTTAATTTTAGGTTGCCCAGAGAAGCTGTGGCTGCCCCATCCCTGGAAGTGTCCAAGGCCAGGTTGGACAGGGCTTGGAGCACCCTGGTCTGTTGGAAGGTGTCCCCGCCCATGGCAGGCAGTGCCATGAGATGATCTTTAAGGTCTCTTCCAACCCAAACCATTCCGTGATTGTGATTTCTTGTTTGTATCAGTTGGGAATGCCAGTATTGCTACTGTGTTGCAAAAGAAATCAATTACTTGCAAAACCAGCAGCCTCTTTAAATGTTTGGTTTGAAAATAGGACACAGGATGCAATTTTTACCCAGGGCAGCTGTGTTTGGCTGCATCTTGAAGTGCATGCAGCTCCCCAAGCAGCTGCTGCGTCGCTGCCATAGCCCTTCACAGGACGAATGAGTCTGATGTTCATATTCCCTTTACTGTCAGAGGCATTATTTTCACATTTTACAAGTCATGACCTATGCCTTGTTAAGAGATTTAAAAAGCATTATTCCAGGAAGTGAAATTACCAAATTTCTTCATTTCCCACCCCCTCCCTTTCCATGGGGGAACGTTCTGCTCCGCTCCCATTACAAGCTCTACCTCTTCACATGGTGTTTGTAAACACTGCAGACTCCCTGCTTCCCTTTGCCAGCACTTTCCTCCCCAAAACAGACTGTCTGAAATCAGCCCTTGCAGTGAGCTCTGGGCTTCTTTTCTCTTTCCTTAGGATGGCTCTTTGTGCCATCTGAAGCTTCGTTCTGCTGTTCTGTTTCTCCATCTAAAAGCGCTGCCAGATTTCCTTGCTCGCCTGAAGTTCCTCAGTTTTCTCTTGTGGGATTGCTGTCACCTTGTGCAACTTCTTTATTTTCTACAAAGTGATTTGTCCCTGTATTGGACACCACCCCTACCCTTACCTTTCTCATTTATTTTGTTTGGTAATATTAAAGCTCATTAATGAGCTCTGTCTTGGGTTTAGGATTTTTTGTTATTGTTAATGCACTTAAAAAGTTAGTTGGAGACTTTCTATGCAGCAAGGTGTTCTGGCACGTTTGATTTAGACTTTTCTTTGCCTTTTCCAGCCCTAGAGCTCTTCTGAAAGCAGAGTTACATCATCCAGTATGTTCCTTACACAATGTGTGTTATGTACTCCACCGTGTAACGGGGGAAAACTCATGTCATTATTGCCTCCAGATATTAAACCCCAGCTCAGCTCAAAGGGAAACTATTTGGAAAGCAAACAGCTCCCTTTCTAGTACCATCAGTGGGTGCTTTTTCAATATCCTGTATAATTTAGGGCTGAAAGCACCTGTCTTCTCAGCCAGATACGAGGCACTGAGGCGTGACCGGCTGGAGCCCGGGCACTGGAATGCCCTCCTGCTGAGTTATTTCTTTAGCCATAATCAACAGTCACTGTTTATCTGCAATCTGACTTCACACTGCATTTTCTGAGAGTCTGGTGAGAGTGAAAACCTGCTTTTGAACCGGTGGCAGCAGCAATGTCTGTCTGTGCATGCAAACTGGCAAAGGGTCACATCTCTGCTCCCAAACTTCTGTCTAACACCTACCAGAGGAGAAAAAGGGCTTGATACAAACCAGTAAGGGCTCTATTTCAGTCTAAAAGTTGGTAAAAGAATATGAAATGTGAGCTGATTAGCTGGGTCTCAAATACTTGAAGTATCTAGTGATTCTCTGCACAATAGTTCCTCGTGATATTATCCTGACAGGCCAACCTTGGTGACAGCCAAGGGGCCATACATTGCTTGAAATAATTAAGCAAAAATATCTCACACATGGCTTCTCCCTGAGAATGTGGCCTTATCAGGTTTCAATTTTATTTTGTTTTTGTTCTGCATTATGGCTTGTTCTGCTTGAGGTTGGTTGTGGGCATTGTGGCAGGGGGGGCTGGAAGGGAGAGAGAGCAGAGTACACTTCGTTTATTTTGGAAAAATACATATGATTTGCAGATGAACAACTACTGTGATACATTTTTGTTACCATTTCTGATTGTAACTCTAAATGATGGGTGTATTAATAATAGATGTGATGTTGTGGGCTCAAGTGTTGAGATATTTCAATGACTGGTATTCTAGAAAGTCTTCTGGTTTTAAGAGCGAACTTACATTGGTGCAGAAATTGAAGGGATTTTATGAAATTTTCAGAATTGGTTTATCTGAGCAGGTAACTTTTGGGCAATGTTGGGTAGAGAAGGGGAATAGGTTTGTGTCTTCTTTCTGGTCTAAAGCCACTGGGAATGTTGATGGAAGCCATGCAACCGTGAGCCATGCTCAGGTCACCACAGCAATGCTCAGGAATCTCTGATTTAGTTTAAAAGTAAATTTTAAAAAGCGCAATATTCTTAAAAAGCTGCGTGTGCTGGCTGAGGGCAGCCTTTCCCATAGGACATATCTGCTCATATTAGCAACAAGGATGGATTAACTGGATGATGGATGAAAGAGGATCTCTTTGAATCTTGGTTTGGAACATGAAGAAAAAGAAACAAATTTTTGTTTATTTTGAGGCTTGGAAAAATGAATTTGTTTGTCACATTCCCATTCAATGTCTTTTCTTGTTTGCATAACTTTGCAGAAGGTTGCGTTTGCAAAAAACAGATGCTGACTCCAGTCCCTCAGGTGGTGTTTTGTGAGCAGTCCAAGCTGACAAAATGGAGATGCTGCCAAAAGAAAGGTTTCACATCCCCTGTTTATCCCAGACCTGGATTTACCCCCTGCTCTCGTGCCAGCACTAAGGGAGGGTTGGTAGGCACCAGACTTGGCTTTCTGGGACTGCCTGTGCCAGGGCTGTGCTGGCTGGAGGGAGGGAGCATGTGAGGCCAGGAGGTGACAGATCAGCCTGGGGCGTCAACATCTGGACAAGCTTAAAATGAACGTGGTTCTCTGGCTGCGGTGCTGATGGAAGTGACCTTCAGCACCAGTCAGCCTCTGGGCTGTGTGGTAGGAGAGCAGTGGTGCTCCTTCTGGCTGTTCAGATTTGTTTTAGGGGCTGTTCAGCAGCAGAACCAGCAGTGCTGGGGTCTGCTGGTGCCATGTTTTGAAAGCAAGCTCAGAGGTCCAGCTCCTTGGAAGGGTCTTTTTGGGTCACTCCTGGTGGATAACCCTGGCCACGCTTTAAGATCTCTGTGGGAGAATCAAATCCTCACTGTGGTGTGAGGCTACGTTCAAAGGCACGGAAGGAGCACTACATACACCTCATCTTGCTCTTCCAGCATCAGGAAAGAAGTAATGAGGATTTAAAATTAATCATTATTTACTCTTCTGATGTTACTTGAAAGATGGTTCTTCTTTTGATACCTTGGAAGTCGACACATGGAATGAATTGGTTGCATCATTTCAGAGTAGCTGTCAAAACCTCTCAGTAGCTTCAAACTTAGTAGCTGGAGCAGGTCATGGGACACTCGCCACTTGGCCTGCAGCTCATGGGTTTTATTGTTCCTGGGAAAGAAGAGCAGCAGTTGCAGGGAAATCTGGTGGAACAGATGTAACAGTGAATCCAGGAGCACTCACTGCACACAAGTGCTCTGCTTTCTGCTCCAAAGCAAAGCAAACACAAGCAACCCTTCATTTTCTCTTGTACAACTACGTTTTTTTGGTTTTTAGTTGAATTCTAAATTGTTCTGTCTAGAGGTGTGGAATGATTGCCTTTGAGATTTTGGGTGGAGGAGTTCAAGTGATCTCAGATTGGTGCTTGGACCTTCAGATGCCCATCAGTTTGGGAATGCTGGGGATGGTTCAAACACAGCCCTCAGGAATCTGCAGTGACCCAGCCATGAGGTCTGGGAGCTCTGGGGCAACAGGAGCAGGAATATGAAGTGTAAGGAGTGAAAACTGGGGACACAGGACACAAAAGTGCAGTGAATCTGTTTCCACCACTCCTGCAGTATGAGGAGCTTGGATTCTTAGGTGCTGCTTAGGGTGAAATTGGTCCCACCTAGAGCTGTATAAAACTGCTGAGTATTCTACTTAGTTTTGTCCTCTCTTTTAGTTTGGCTTTTTGGGGTTTTTTTGGTTTGTTGTTTGGGGTTTTTTTTGGTTTTTCTGGGGTTTTTTTGTTTTGGTTTGGTTTGGTTTGGTTTTTTTGTTGTTTGTTTGGGGTTTTTTGTGCGTGGATTTGGTTTTGTTTTTTTTGAGGAATGGGGTGTGGGATTACGTTCAAGTGCTGTTAAAGGCTCAAGTACTGAGGGACCCTGCAGAAAATGAAGTGCTCAAGAGGATGGCCATTTTCAGTAAGTGGACCTAATCAAGCATAGATAATGGGGAGTTAGACCATCTTTGAAAATCATGATGTGTGTCACATAAAAGGGTTGGAGACTTACTGTTATAAGTTTATTTAAGTGAAGAGAGATTTGTCTTCTTATGGATTTGAATCCTTCTAGGGACTATTGGCATGGAAAATTAAGAGGGATTTTGCTGGGGATGTGCCTGCAGGCACTGCCTCTGTCCTGGTCATATTTATGCACACAAAAAGAACCTGAAACTGGATTGTTAACCTCTCAAACTTCTCCAAGGCATTGAATAGAGGCTTGTGTTTCACCGAGAGAAAGCAGGATGTCATCTGCTAGAAAAGCAATTTCATATTCTTTATCATGAGCTGTGATGCCCTGAATCTCATTTAAGGCTTTGAAGTATTCTGAACCCACTTGCATTATCACCAAATCCCCTCCACTGAACATGTTCAGGGTAAGGCACATATCTTAAAGGAAATAGCCATACAAGGAGCCTTCCCTGTGATAGCTGAGACGTTCGTGCAGACATTGCAGAGCGTAATCTAAAACTTCCTTGGCTGCAATTAAGTAAATCCTGTGTCCTACAGCACTGAGATAGTATCTCCACAGAAATGCTTTTTAAAAGTTTCCTGTTTCCATTGTGTTCTCAATCCCCATGGGATAATATTCTCATTCACTAAGTCCCGGGCCCTTAAAAAAAGTAATAATTAATACAGCTGTGAGTCAATGGGATTCCCCAAGTTTCTTTTTCATTTTTGCTTAAGGAGCATTGCAACACACAGGGTTTATTTGAGCAGTCTGGGAGGATTCTGGGGTTCTCACCCAGTTGGCTGAGCCCAGGGACATGAGAGCGAGGCAAGGGGAAATGTGGATTCTCAGGATGCACATCAGACCCTTTCATCCCACACTTTGTCTGCATTGGCCAAGGTTTTCTCTCTTGGTCCCATCACTTTGTGTTTTGGGGAAGTGCAGTCTTGTGTTGAGCACACTGGTAGCTTGTACACGTGGATTCAGTCCCAGCTCTGCTCTGATTCAGTGAATGACTTCACCTGCCTCAGTTTCTCCAGCTGCAGCGGACAATGACCAACACAAGGGCATAAAAATAATGCCACAGTTCCCAGATCTTCCTAACCTGCTTTCATGTGTTCCCCTGGGCCCTCTACCCAGCTCAGAACCCAGCAGCTCATCCTTCAGGAGGATTTTGAGCTTCTCCAGTGAAGGCTGTTGGACAGTGCAGCCTTTGTGCAGCTGCCTGGTGGCCGATGGTGCCTGGTTCTCCAGAGGAACCCAACCACAACGGAGTGGTTTGACTCTGTCTCCCTGATCTGCTGGAGACGCTGCTCTGCAGTGAGTCTCAGGAGGAGACCGCTGTGTTTCCCAGGGCATTTTGGATCTGCTGCTCCATCCCAGGGAACAGGAGAAGGAGGAGAAAATGGTCCATAAAATTTCCATTACTCTGAAAAGCAGAAACATCTGTTGGAGCCTGCGAGTGAGGTTGGAAGTGGTATTTACCAGCAAGAAGCTGGCATCTCCTCTGTTCAGACCCTCTGCAAAATAACTGCTGCTTCCTCCCATGGAAAATAACGTGGAGGAATCTCTGAGTCAGGATCTGCCCCAGGCACTGAAAGGCAGCAAACTCCTCACTCTTAGCCAGGCTGTGTGGATGGACCTATGTTCGTGGTGCCTCTGCCCAGGCTCCGAACGAGGTGCATCTCATGAAATCCCAGCTCAGCAATGGGCTGTTTCTAATAACAAGTCTTACATAAAGTCAGCTGTTCTGCATCATGCACTCTGGGTTTAGGAACTCAGCTCTTTAAAGCAGAGTTTCAGAAAACAAGCTGGACTTTTTTTTTTTTTTTTTAAAGGAGGGAATTGGAGGAAGTGGCAAAGTTCCCAAGTTATCCAGAGACCTGTGGTTCCTCCATTCCCAGGAAAAATGTGTGTCAGGGAAAGGGGAATGGCCTGCTTTTTAAGACAGACCCTTGATGTCTGGTTGTTCCACACAGAGCCCATGACTGCCTCTTCCATGGTAATTTTGGTGCTAGAATGGCAAACATCTTCTCTGTGATTGCAGAGCTGCCCCAGCAGAAGCTGCTAGAAGAGTCAGAGGTCTTCAGTGCAGCAAGTTCCCTTCTCCTCCTCTTATTCCAGAGGATGGAAGTGTCCCACTGTCCTGGCTTTGTGAGCTTCCCAGAGTTATTCTGAACCCTGATAAATCAGACCTTAAATATGAAGAAATGACCTGCACCTGGGTAAGTCAAATAGCCACCTAAGTTTTAAAAGAATGAGAGGTATTTGTAGGTCTGGGTTTGGTTTCTCCTGTTCTCCTGTTGCTTCTCTGTTTGGTCCTTCCCCAGATTCCAGGTAAGATCAGGTGTGCTCTGGGTGCCCACCACAGCAGGCTTTTCTGGGAAAAGGGCATGAAATCCAGAGGCTGGAAGCTACTGTGAACAACCTCCTCTGGCTAGTATCCTCTCCTGCCAGGTGGGGGTCTGATGACAAATTTATTGTATGAAGTATGGCAGGAAGGCAATTAACATCCTTGGCTTTCATCACAGGATGATTCGCCAGCTGCTTCCTCCAGTCTGTTTTATTGTGAAGCATCTCATTAAGAAGCAAAAGGGATTTAAATGGTGGTTTGAAAACCAAGAGGTGAGAAAATCTCTCATGTGTCACTGGTGTGGTGTTTCGCAGACACAAGTCACTTCATTTGTTCACATCCCTGCCTTGCTGCGAGAGCTCCGATGAGCACGAGTCAGCGTGTGCTGAGCGGAGGCTGCTCCTGCACTGAGAGATTGGCTGATTTTGGAATTAAATTAGTTGTGAACTCTGCACTTACACTGAGCTGGCCACCTGTGACAGGGGTTAATTTCACAGGTTATTTCCTTGGCTTTGTGCAAATAATTTTGAGACTTGACTCTGTGGGTGCTGCTGCTGCTTCCCAGCCGTGCAGCACTGTCAGAAGAGGTGTCTGGATTTGCCCACCCTGGTACAGGGGGCACAGGGACACTGAAGGTGCCATGTCTGTGACAAGATCCTGGTGTCGCTATCTGGGGCTGGTGCAATACTTTAAATCTGTTTTTTCTCCCTTCCACCTGTGCTGCACAGCTGGAGAGTGGTTGGAGGGTGCCCTTGTTTCGGGGTTTGTGTGCTTCCCTCTGGAGCATCCAGGCCGAGCACTGATGGATGCAACTTCCCAGGCTAAGCCATTCGAGTGACTCTAAATGGCATTTCTCTCTGTCCTTTTGCCAGGTTTTCTTCTGAGGATAATATATGTGCATTGCAATGTTGGCTAACAATGCCAAGGACTGCTAGAGGAACTCTTGCAAATGACCCATTTTTTTTGGTGAGATAATCTGTGGGTTGTTAACAAGACATATATTTAAAAATCCTAAAGTCAACAGATTTGCATGAAAAATTGTCTGCCTTGCCTGGCTTGCTTGACACTTTGGCTGTCTCAGAACAGATGGGACAGCATCCAGCTGCGGGAAAGGAAATACATTTAATGTTCATATTGTGGTCATTGAAATGTGAGGGGCACCAACAGGCTCGTAAGGAACCACTGAGAAAATCCCCAAAGCCTATCAAAGCCTAGGTTGCATAATTTTGACATAACAGCCCTGCTTGGAGTAGCTGTGCTAAATCTAATGGATGTCCAGGCTGCTCTGCCCTGTCGTGAGAGATTAGGGTTGATTAAGACCAGTGTGTTTCAAGAAAGCATTTGTCCCTGCAGATCCATGCAGGATGTTCTTGTGGGCTTAAAGAAGAACCTCTGAGGAGGCAGAAAACTGGTTCTTTCCGGAGAGAGAAAACACAAGAGACAGACTGGATTGAAAAGAGGAAAATTACCTTCAACTGTTCCTAATTTTTGTTAATGTGGCTGGTAGGAAAGAGTTCCTCCTCTGGTAGGATCAATCTCTTACTGCCCTGGTGGGTAGGAGCTGCTTTGAGTAGCTTTGGTATGTGGTGCTTTCTTGAAAGTGTAGAACTGATGCTAAAATAATTCATTCTCTGTAAGAAAACCCAAAGGTGAATTAAAAACTGGCTTCATCTGTACCATCCCTCTTCTCTGCCTTCTCCAGGGACTTTTGGCAATGAGGGCAACATCCAGGCCCATGAGAGCCCCATGTCAAGGGCTGAGATGGCCCTGCAGCACAGAGGGACCTTCCCTCCCCACAGCTCCCTGCCGGCCAGGCAGAGTCAAAACCCTGCAGTATTTCACAGCTCCCCTCTTCCTTACCATTTCTTTCTCCTGCTTTTCACTTAGAGATGAGCCTGGATTTAGCCCTTCCTGACTCTTGATAAAGTTGATCGATGGACCATCTCAACCATGTGTAGTGGGCAGAACAAAAGCTCCTGAGCATTCAGAGCCACCTCCAAACTGCACAGCTTGAGCCCATCTCCACGTTTAATTACACCAGACCATTCCCATGTGTCTCTGGGAAAGATGTGTCCCCTCGTCTCTGTATCTGCTTAAAAATTCTATCAATTGCCATTTTTCTAAATCCTTCTATCAAAGAAATCCTCTCCCCTCCCTCCTAAATCTCTTACATTTGGAACTTCAGGGAAGAGAGCAGATGCAGCTTGATGCCCTCATCCAAACTAATGATTTGTTTCTGGCCGAGAACACGTTACCATCAAGGGGTTTTAATATTCTGCAGAATTTAGTGGAGGCCAATAGAGTAGGAGGGGGGTTAGATGCTCTGCCTTTGCCAAGATGTTTATGCAGCAGGAATGTTATTTATGTAAATCTGGAAGCACTCTTGAAGCGATAGCCTCGCTCTTGCATCTCAGACTTTTTTCATTAAGTCGTTGATCTTCCTTCAAAAAAAAAATTTATTTTTTTTTTAAATAAAAAAATCCCTCTGAAAACCTAAAACTCAAGCATGAAAAGTGCTTGGGGAAAAATATTTACTGCATAACTGCTCCAAACTACCCACATTATACAGACCACGGCAATTCCTGAAGAATGCTTGGGGTAACAGCCGCCGGATTCGGGGCTTCACACATCCGCTCCCCTCTTCTCCAGCTGCCTCCTTTCTCCTTCTAAATGAAGTTATTGCCTGTTCCAGCCTCTCACTCTCCTCTTTAGGGTGAGCCTGTTTCACCTAAACAGGCCATGTACGCACAGTAAATTAAAATGTGAAGTGCAGGACATTTTAATGCCCAAAGTATGTGCGCAGGGGACGAGCACCATCCTCGTCTCCAAGCTGTTCCTTCCTCACCAGCACAAAGCCCTGCAGAGACCGTGTTTCTTACATGAAGCAAACAGATTCTGGCACAACTCAGTCTGTGTAAAGTTCTTAATGTTTTAAATTTCCTCTCTGTACATAAATGCTGCTCACAGCTTTGTCTGTTAAAACCCAGCACATAACAAGAAAGTTTATCAGGATGGATTGAAGGGCACAAGGTGGACGCCTATGAATGGTTTTTGTTGTAGGGGAAATCAGGCATAAGTGTCAGAGCAGGGCAGCCTTGGCTGTGGTATGGCCCACTGAGTGCTTGTTGTATATATCCATGTGATGTGTATATATCCATATATACCTGGATATCCCTATCCATGAGGAAACAGGGAGATAAACCAGCAAATGAGCCAGTGGCAGGTAGAGAAAGCCTGGATTAAATGCTCAGAGGGCAGGGTGTGTTTGTGAAGCTTCACAAATTCAGACTTAGCTGCCTTCCCTGGAGGGACATGGGTAAGCAACTTGGAGAAGCAGTTCTCCAGGGCCCCATTATCCATCCTGAAGAGCTTTAAAAATAACTCCAAAAAAGGCTAATGGCAATTTTGAGTCGTTGTATGGATACAGTGTGAAAGATCAGCAAAGCTGGTGATGCCATGACCTGCTCACTGCACCTTCAAGTGCCCAGTAAATCTCCCACTGCACAGAAGACTCTGCCTGGGCAGAATTGTTCAGCACAGTGTGGAAATCAGGAGCTGTAGAGAAGTGGTGATGTGTTTCAGGGATTTAAATGTGGTGGTTTCCACATAAGAGCAGTTAACCTGTGCTCTGCAGCCAGCAGGACCCTGATGCTGTGTGTTAATACAGTGTGTGTGAGGCAGCAGCAAGTCTGACAAACAACACATTCCTGAAAAGCAATAACATGAAGCACTTGGGGATGGAAGTGAGCAGGGACAGGAATACCCTGGGAAGTAACACTGATCAATAACGTCAGCATGGATATTAGTCCACATAACTCTGATTTCTGATTAATTGTGAAACTCTTCCTTGGCATGTAATTCCTGTGACTCTATGCAGATAGCTCACCTCGCTTATCTTTTGGGGATTTGCATTATCTGCACCAGCAGCAGACTCTGACCATATCTGATCCTCTCAGAACCCCAGCCAACCCCATGGCAAAATGTAAACATCTGCCTGGAAACTGTTTTTGCAGGGCATATATGGTAATGACGGGGATTCAAAGGCAGCAGAAATGCACCTATGGATAGCACAGCCGGCATCCCAGACCACATCTTCTGCCTGTTGCTCGTGGATTCTTCCAAGTATAGCACATTTGTGACGCTCACGGCAGTAGCAAAGGCAGTGAAAAAAATGGTGACAACAAGCCAAGTATTAATGCTTTTATAACCCAGCAACCCAGGCAACAGCAACAGAAGGAGTTGTTTTACAGTCAGCACCTGACCACGGCGAGGCCATCGACGTCCAAGTCTGTCCAAAGCTGAGAGAGCACAGGGAAACATCTTGGATCCCCCATTAATTAACCCTTCATGTTTTGTGGTTTTGCATCCCAAAGCTTTACTTTCAGCAAAGGAGGACAGGAGTGCTGTGGGCTGGACCCACAGAGGTTGGCAGAACACACCAGATGTGCAGCTGCCTTTAAGGTCCAGCCATAGAGCTAAAATTAGCTTCTAGAAAAGAAAGTTAAAAGCAACCAAGATGCATTTTTTATTGTACCTTTTTTTTATGTCATATATTTTGTTGGGGATTTTTTCTTCTAATAGCAGGTATGAGACCAATTATCTGCATTTTCTCTGAGCAGTTGTTACTGAGGTTTATTAACATCTGGAGTTTGACCTAGACCATCAGTGTGTGGCACTGGTAGCAAACAGGATTATGATGTGGCAAGGGGACATTCTTATGTGCATAAAGAATTCTTGGACTCCTTCCTGCTAGGGATGCTTGGATCCCTCAGAGATGGGTGTGGGGTTTATGAGGAGGGGGAGGAGGGGTTACTTGCTGGTTTTTGAGTCTCAATGGGTAACACCCTACCCGTGGGGCAAATAGCAGGCAAATCAGAACCAGGAAGTGATGTGGCATATGCACATGAAAAATGATGGGTGGGGAATGTTAACCAAACTCAAAAGGAACTTGGGATAGGTGCCAGGTCGTGTTCTGGTTCAAGCCCTTTGCTTGGCTCCTAGTTCATCTCAACTCAGTGGCCCACTCAGTAAAACCCATTTCTCTCAGATGCAGCGAGGGGCAGAAGGAAGTCTCTCGTTGTTTTTGTTTTGAAACCTAATTTGGACCGGGACGTGTCGGGGACTGTCCCTGGGACAATTGATTACTCATGGCTCCTGCATTGCTCAGCACCTTCCAACTCCCTCTCAGGCCCTTCACGTGGGGAACAGCTCCTTCCATGTGTTCCTGATGTGATGGAAAGGCCCATCAGCCGTGCCTGGTGAGTTCAGTGCAGTCCAGACCCCAGGAGCCAGTGCTCAGCCAGCAGCTCTAGCACTTCACAGCTTTGAAGGGAAATCTGGAAGTGGCCAGGCTCAGAAAATCACTGAGGACACCTGCTGCCCTCACTGGTCATTAAACTTCATGAAGGACAACAAGTTCCTCTCGATGTGCAATTTTCACTGCAGCGTGGCTCCCTGGCCTTCATGGCAGGGTGTCCTTTAGATGCCCAACAGTGCCGATCTCCTGTGCCAGTTTAGCCATGATCATGGAAGATCCAGGTCTGAGGGGAGGGTAAATGTCAGGTGCATTTATACATCTCTGGTTAAGAGCCCTGAAATCAATCGGTGCTGGATCAGAGCTTTTCCAGCTTCTTCGTGTGAGAAGTCCTGACATCACCCTGGGATAACCAGACCACAGCAGTGGTCAAGCCCTGCGTCCTCTCCTCAGACACTGGGCTTCAGGAGGACCTGGAAGAGGTGTAGGATGAGGATTCCTGGGTTTCACATGAGATCCAGTCCCACCACCACAGCTTTATTGACCTATCATGTGAAAGGTGCTAAGTGACCACAGCATGAGCCAGGGTTTACCTTGTGAATGCAATTATTCATTAGAATGAAAGACCGTGGATTAAAGAATGTCCTTCAAGAAATGCTGAGTATCTGAGCCCAGGCAAGATATGATTTGATGAAATAATTAAGAAAACAAGCCTGGTTTCCTTCAATGAAACACACAAGCCATCTCTAAATGCTCATTTGTTATGTAGAGATTTTACTGCCTGGATTCTAATTTTTCACAGCTGTAAACAGAAGACAAAGGGTGGTGGAAAAAAAACAGTCCTAAGTAGGAAGGAAGAGGTGTGTGATCAGAAAACCTTTGGCAAGTTAAGAGGATTAAGAAAGGCCCCAATGTTCTGATTTTAAGTTCTCTGAGTTGGACTAACATCATGGATTAGATTTGGGTGGTTAAGAGGAAGAAAATACCTCATTAAAAAGAAGCAATTGGGTTTAAAGTTGTTGTAAGACAATGGCTGAAACAGCTCAACTGGAATGGTCTCGCTTGCTTAATTCTGGGGTTTTGTGTGTGTGTTTTAATGCCCTCCCCCACCTCTTCACTCCCACCCTAAAAGCCTGCAGGGTTTGCCTTAAAATATATTACTTTCCTTCCTTCTGCCCTCTTGGTATTGCTGTATTTGGGATGTGTTGAGCTCAGTGAAGCTGGGCTGGTGTCAGGAAATCTTTGGTCTGGGTGCTGTGAATGCTGAAAATTGGCACTGGAAAAATAAGAGTCCAGTCTTATTTTTATCCAATTATTTCAAGTCCACCTCTTCCTTTAAAAAAAAGAAAAAAAGTTGGATTTTTACACCCTTCCTCTTTGCAAGGTAGTAAACTAGTGGTAATTAAGGAGATGGTCACCGCAGTGGGATTAAACTCCACAGGTGAGGAGAGGACTAAGGGCTGAGCGCTGCCATCCCTTTCCCAGCTTTCTGAAAACACACCAGCAAAATCGTGGGAAAATCGGAGGGGTCTGTATTTCTGAGGAAAAGTAGAGTAAATACCAATCTGAAAGAGCAGGAGCAAGCAAGGTCAGCACAGCAAGAAGGCAGCCAGGAGGCTGTAGGGTAGTAAACAGCCAAGCAAAAACCCCAAAAAAAGCTGTGTCTGTGATCCCCTTTCCTGAGAAATCACCTGGGAACCGTTTAGTGCTGGTGGGAGGTTCCTGTGGCAAGGTTAGCCGTGATTGAAAGCTCTCAGGCGGCTCGTTGTGGAATTTTTACTTGTTCTTGGAAGCCAGAAGAAGAGTTGAGAGTGCTGTGGCTTGGGCAGGTGCAAGACATGCTGGCATCCTCCCCGTGGAGCTCCATCCAAGGAGGAGATGAGTCCAAGAGGATGTCAGGAGGTGCCGTAGCCCTCCTTGGTTAGGCAGTTTTGGGTTTAAGGGTGCTCTTCCCAACAGAGCTCCGTTGGCCCGCGCGGGACCCTCTTCGCTCGGATCATCTCCGTGTCACCTCGGCTGCTTCCTCCTGCTCCTGTCCTCCGACCGGGCAGACTTTTCTCATTTTCATGCTGAAGGAAGCAGTTCCTCCGAGGGCAGCTCCCTCAGCCATAACATCTTGCCAATGGAAAAAGTGACACTAAAAATAAACTTGTTTCGGAAAGAAGCAAAGGCAGCTTCCAAAAACCCCCAACTAAAGAGGAAAAAAAGAAAGCAAACCACCACTCCAGTCTAGACAGCTGCACTAGGTGGAGGCAATAACAACCAAAAGGAATAAATTAAACTGTGGTTAAGGGGAGAATTTGTCTCCCCTGATTGCAAGACAAAAGAAACCCAATTCCTTGTTTGCAGAAAGAGATGTTTGGGAATTTCTCCGCCAGCTGAGGGCCTATTAGAGTGATGTGAACTGGAAATGGAGCTGAGGGCTCTGGCTGGTTGTACGACCCAACTCCGGACCACACACAGCACACGAGGCTTTGACGAGGCAGTGAGTAGGGGTAGGTGGCAAAACCATCTGTTATTCCACTGAGGAGCAAAATGGACTTGGGCTGCGTGGCCTCGGCACCGTCTGCGGTGGTGATGGAAGAAAAATGAGTCCCTCTCCTTCCAGATGTCTCGAGCTGCTTCTCAAAACTGCCCAGCAGCTACAGCTTCTTTGGTAACTGATGGATGCGAGTTGTGACCGTGGTCTGAAAATCCACTGGGTGATGGATTCCTTTTTATCCTTCCAGTTGTGATCGAACCAAAGGCTGGGTCCTGCCCATGCTCTGGGTGGATTTTGCTGGTTTATTTTCGGGTTATTCCTGCACAGCTGGAAGAGGTTTGTGCTTTCTGTGTCCCAAAGCTTATCTGTATGTATGTGTGCCACACAAACTTTGACTCCTTCACTTGCTTTGGTGTGGGCAGGGTTTTATCTTGTCTAAGGGCTCATGGAGACTCCAGCAGGAAAAATCTACCATATTTGTTTATTTTTTAACTTCTAAGGGAGCAACTGAAAACTCAACTATTTCTTAGCTCTCTTTCTCCTCTTAATCAAATCTGTTGTTGGCTGGTGTATGATCCATGTTGTAAAAATTAAATATATTTTCAAGAGTGGGCATTTAAAACAGAGAAAGAAAATCTAAATGTTTTTGGTGTAGGAACTGTACCTGGGGCCTGGCTGAGCGTTGGTTCCCATCCCACATCAGACATAGCAGAGGGATGACCTGCAGGGAATCACACTTTGTGTCCTCTGTGCTGGACATGCGCAGCTGACATAAAAACAGGGCCAGCTCACCTGTCTGTAGTCATTAAGGGTCTCTTGGCATTTGCTAAAAGCCCCAGTGTTTGCCCCAGTGTCCAGCCTGAATTCCACCTTGCTTATTAGGATTTTTCCTACATGAAACTCATCTCATGATTTCAGCTGAAACCCAGATTTTTCTTTCCCTTTCCCACAGCCTTGCACTGCCGTGGGGCTGCATTTCAGTGGGAAACAAATTGTGGGGAGTTTTGGTACAACCAATTAGTAAAATAGCTTAAAAACGCTGACAACCAGCTGGAAAAAAGGGTTTTCGGTTGGCTTATTTATTCATTGCCTGGAAGTTTCCTTTTAAAATTGAATTTTTGACTAAAATGGGATTGTTTGGGGGTTTTTTTAAGGTAATAGCTGTTTACAACCAGACACGCACAGTCGATGAGTTCCCAGCTCCTTGGCTCAGCAGGAATTGGGTGTCAAATCAAACCTGTTTGAGAACCCATGGAGTGTGGTGATATTTCCAAGCCCCAGCGAGGGCACTGCTGGCACAAGAGGCAATTGCAGGGGTTAAACTCAAGGAGTTCAATGCTCAGGGAGGTTTGGTGAAGTGTCCCTGTCCGTGGGCTCGGTTCCGGTGCATGGTCTGGATTTGTTTGCCTGGGATGTGGTAACACCGCAGAAAGTGGGTGGGTTGGCTTGGGCTTGTCTTCTTCCTGTGCCAGGTGGGTTTTGTCAGCCATGCTGGGGGTTTTACCTGCTTTCCCCAGGGAATGAGCCTGATATGAGCATGTCATCTCCATCAGTCCATTCTCTTTTTGCCTTGTGAGACTTTCTGCACCTCCTGCAAAATACCTGCTGGTTTGGTGAGCGTCCTGGGCTGGGGTGAGGTGAGAGGTCCATGTACCATCCCACCAAGGGACCAGCTGTTGCTGCACCCTGGTGTGAGACTCCAGACAGACAGGGAGCATCGTGGGTGCTCCAGCAAAAGAAGATTTACTTAGGATTTGCTTCTACTTTGGCACAAAGTGACCTGAGCTGCACAGCCACAGAAAATCCTTGCCTCAGTGAGTGCCGCTGCTGACAGGAACACTTGGATTAAGTATTTATGTCTGCCAGGAAGGAGCCAGGCTGCTGAGAGCACACAAGCTCACCTGGGCATCAGGAGCCAACCCAAGTTATGTGGTGTAAAGGGGAGCCCAGGACGATCCCAGCGATAATAAATCCACCCTGTGCAAACAGAAGATAAATGTCGGCGGCCGTGTGGTTGTTCCCGGCTGCTCTGCAAACATCAGACACCCCTGGGAGCTGTGGGAGCCTGGCTCAGCCACAGCCTTGACTGTCCCAGCCATGGGGACCAGGCAGCCCAAACACAGATCCAGGTGGATAATCATGAGAATGGTTTTGTATGAACAGTGGATAAAAGGCATCGTGCCTCTGCTCTCCCACCTGATCTGCTTCCTCCTCCCCAGCCCCTTTTGATGTTTGCTTTCACGGTGATTTCTTACAATGCGAAATTCATCCTGGGTTTAATGGTTTGGGGATGATGTGGGTTTTCAGATGAACAGAACAAGGATGTAGAGCTCTGAAAGATGTCTCTGCTCTTTATCAGAGATTTCTTTCAAGTACGAAATGCTTNACTTAGGATTTGCTTCTACTTTGGCACAAAGTGACCTGAGCTGCACAGCCACAGAAAATCCTTGCCTCAGTGAGTGCCGCTGCTGACAGGAACACTTGGATTAAGTATTTATGTCTGCCAGGAAGGAGCCAGGCTGCTGAGAGCACACAAGCTCACCTGGGCATCAGGAGCCAACCCAAGTTATGTGGTGTAAAGGGGAGCCCAGGACGATCCCAGCGATAATAAATCCACCCTGTGCAAACAGAAGATAAATGTCGGCGGCCGTGTGGTTGTTCCCGGCTGCTCTGCAAACATCAGACACCCCTGGGAGCTGTGGGAGCCTGGCTCAGCCACAGCCTTGACTGTCCCAGCCATGGGGACCAGGCAGCCCAAACACAGATCCAGGTGGATAATCATGAGAATGGTTTTGTATGAACAGTGGATAAAAGGCATCGTGCCTCTGCTCTCCCACCTGATCTGCTTCCTCCTCCCCAGCCCCTTTTGATGTTTGCTTTCACGGTGATTTCTTACAATGCGAAATTCATCCTGGGTTTAATGGTTTGGGGATGATGTGGGTTTTCAGATGAACAGAACAAGGATGTAGAGCTCTGAAAGATGTCTCTGCTCTTTATCAGAGATTTCTTTCAAGTACGAAATGCTTTTTCTTTCCCTTTTTGTTCTGCAAAGGTGGATTGTTCCCCTGCCCTGTTTACTAATTAAAATTTAGTTGGTAAAGAATAAGCATATTGTCCCTGCCAGGGTTTGATCTATTGTTATTAGGGCTCTGTGTTGTTACAGATGAGATCAAAGAATTTAATTTATGATGGGTGGATAGGTCAAGTTCAGTCGTCTGAAGCGAGTGCAGGGTAGAAAGCATGGTCAGACAATGATGTCTTAAGCAGCAGCCTGGGCAATAAGCTTTCCCTTGTAATACAGCCCCACTTTCTCCAGTTTTGACTCAAAAAAGTCAAGCAGTCCTTTGGTTATAAATATTTGAGGACAGCTGGATGCAGTGTGAGAAGCCCCCTCTGTCTTTTCTTGGTACAGTATCAACACCACCAGAGGAATCTGAGGCTTAAGATAAAGGAAAAATCCTGGCCCACAACCATGTGTTTCAGCCATCCCAATTCACAGGTTTGCATCGTGTCTGAGTGCCTGCTGCAACTTCCTATGATATTTTTAATGTGATTTTAAAATATCCCTTGGGCTCACAGCAAGAATCTCTAATTAAGACCTAAAGTTGATGCTGCAAAGCCTTAGTCACACCCTAATAACAAAAGGAGAATGGGGTGGGGGGTGAACAAATTTATTGGGTCTGCTTATGGTCTCTAGCTGCAATATTTTCCTTGAACTGTGCTCAAAGAGGAATGGGTTGGATTATTTCCATTTCATCTTTATTTATTGCACATCAGTGTGCAACGCTGTTATGAAACCAAGCAAGACACCCACCTCTCCCCTATGCCTATGGAAACCATGAGGACTGGCTCCACATGCAAGATGAGTGACTTGGGAGCAGTTCCTGGGCTCTGTTCTTGGGACACGTCTGTGGATGCATGGCTCATATAGCTGGATCCGTGGGGTGTGCTCTCCCTGTGTTCTGCCCAGCTGGAGCCTGGAAGCTGTTTTGGGTGGGAACCACGTCTCCTGGTGTCTGTCTGGAGAGCACTCAGCACACCACGGGCTGGGGGAAGAGGCAGGACAGCTCGGGGCTGTGGCTCTGCCTGGAATGGAGCAACAGGAGGTTCCCTGTCAGCTCCGTCACTGGGCTCTGCCTCTCCGTGTTCATTCCTCTGCCCCACCAAGGGCTGTGGTTTCTCTGGGCCAGGCAAACTCCTGACAAGGCAGCCAAGCTGAAGCCTTTGTGTACGAGCCCAATGCCAAATGTCACCGGTTTGAAACAGCAAAATCCTTTTCCCTGCCCTGCCTCATGGAATATGAAGGAAGTGCCAGGCCTCCATGGATGGGTTTCTGTGGGTGAGCACCTCCCTGCCCTGCCGGGGTCGCTCACCCAACGGGTCTGTGTTTTCCCTGCTCAAGAACTTCTGGGTTTTACAAATGTCCCCATCTAAAGCCCCCAGGGTGCCTTCTCCCTCACAGGGAGGCTTCTGCTCCTGGTCCCCTGCCTTGGCTGCTGTTTCTTGCCCAGTTTGGTGGTAGTTTGAGTTCGTCACACGTCCTTCTCTCCTCTCTGCCTGCTCCTGCTCCCAAGGCTGCTGCCTTTGTTCCTCAGCTGTACCTGGCATTGTGGCCATGATCAGGGAGCTGATCTGGCATGAAAAGAACAAAACAGTGGAAGTTTCTCATAAACTGGGATGGTTTTATTTTGTAATTTTGAAGTGAGGGCAGTTCCTCAGGCTGGCTCAGAGTGTGGTCACACACAGAGCAGTGCTGGTGGGGCAGGGGATGTTCAGAGAGGGGGTGCCTTGTACCTGCATCTCAGTGGGCTCCCACCCTTGCCATGGTCTCCGGAGATCGGCCACAAATCGTGTGTGGTACAGAAACACTTTCCTCCAGGGGCTAATCAGAGGAGTCAGAGGATTGGCAGTGGCATTTCAGCTGTAGTAACACAACTGAAATATATTCAGATCCTGGTAACACCCTTGGATCGTGATTTGCCCTTTTTATGGACTTTTTCTCTCTTTGACATTGAGAGGTCAAACTCTGTAAGGTGTAACTGCAGCTGCACCACCCCACAGTGCTGCTTTGGTGCAGGGAAGGTTTGGCCAGGGCTGTTCTCCTGTTGCTTTCCATTTCCCATCCGTTCCTTGACCGATATTCCACAGCTGTAACAGGGCAATATTGGAAGAGATGATGCTCTCAGGGCAATTTTTGAACCCAACGAGAAGCTGTAAATATGTGATACCTCGGCGTGTCCTTGTAAATCTTGTAGCCCATGAGCTGGATCCAAGAAGCTCCCACAGTCTGGATCAGCCTCAGGGATGCTCACACACATCGTGTTGCTCATCCAAACCCAAACCCCAACACTCTTAAAATTTTCTCATTATGGCTCTGACTTCCAGTCAGCTTGGAAGCTTTAAAAGGGGAACTGGTGGGTGGTACAATGTCTGTCTTAGTGTCTTCCTTGCATTTACTGCCTCTTCCTTTCTGGAATAAAAGCTTCGGTTTTATTTCTCATGACTTTACAATGCATCATCTTGGAAATCAATCTTCCCCTTCAATTTACTTAATAATGCTGTCAAAAGTCATCAGCTAGAAAGCATTCGGTGGTGAATGCAAGAAAACTTTTCAAACCCCTCCATGATGAGCGAAAGGGACAAAGAAGATCTTTTACAACTTAGTTTCTCTGTCTCAGTAAAATAAAAACAGCCCCCAGAGAGGCATTAGTAACTGTTGAGAACCAATATTTACATGTAGTAATTTATCTTCATGTTTATAGAAACCACAATTAAATTTTATTTTTTTAAATCTCCAGAAAATTATAATTAGAGATCTGTGACCACATTTTTTAGGGAGGGAGTTAAAATTATTTTTTTAGAGGCTTTTTAATGTCTAGGGATTTGTGGTGTTTGTTGACTAGTCTATAGAGTAAACTGCCCAGGCCCTGAGGTGACTCACGGGCTGTGCAGATGGTGGGATTTGCTCCGGGCTCTCTGCGTTCCTCCAGGAGGAGGAAGAGCTGGTTCCACGTCCTCGTCCCCTGCTGCAAAACCAGAGGGTGTGTGAAAACCCCTCCTGGAGACCCAGCTGCAGGAATCCTGGGTTTTCCAGGCAATTACATTTTTGGGAAGCTTGTGCTCTGACCCAATGCGAATGAAACGGGATTAGCTGGGGGCTCCTGGAGGCTGCCAAGGTGGGAGCCAAGGGGAGGATGTGGCTGTGGGGGAGGAGAGCGGCTCTTGGAGGACAAAGGAGATTCTTTCCACTCTCACCTCTCCCTTAACTGTGCATTGCCCAGAAAGACATGGAGGGGCTGGAGCGTGTCCAGGGAAGGGAACGGAGCTGGGGAAGGGCCTGGAGCAGCAGGACAGGCTGAGGGAGCTGGGAAAGGGCTCAGCCTGGAGAAAAGGGGGATCAGGGGGAACCTTGTGGCTCTGCACAATTCCCTGACTGGAGGGGACAGCCGGGGGGATCGGGCTCTGCTCCAGGGAACAGGGACAGCAGGAGAAGGGAACGGCCTCAAGTTGCACCGGGGGGGTTTAGTTTGGATATCAGAGAAAAATTCTTCACCAAAAGGGCTGTCCAGTCCTGGCACAGGCTGCCCGGAGCAGTGGTGGAGTCTCCATCTCTGGGGGGATTTAAAAGCCATGTGGGTGTGGCATTTGGGGACGTGGCCATGGTTGGACTCAATGACCTTAAAGAATTTTTCCAACCTTACAAAGTCTATGATCTTCTCCAGCCTAAATGGTTCTCTGATTCTTGTGGGCAGGACAAGGGGAGCTGTGCTCTGTCTCAGTAATGAGCTCTGACTGTCCAGGAAAGCATTTATTTTTGCAAAATTAAAAAGCGGGAGGGGCGGGGGAAATCAATGGATCTGTTTATAGCTGGATAAAAAAGGCGGAAAAGTTAATGCTAACATGTGTTTCTTCATATTCCCAGAGCAAAAACATTTGCAGGATGGTAGTCCAGAGCACAGGTGGTAAGTGATCAATACCTTTATTTATATATTTTTGAGGAATGGCAGGGCATGGAGAAGGTGAATGTATAGAACCCCGATAAACACATTATATTCATGTGTGGATCTGTAGGCATTGTATTGCATGGACTTCAGGGGTCCATCTCTGCAGGTCAGGTAAATGTGATGGGTTGGTTTTTTTTCAGTAGCACAAGCAGTTTTTCAGAGCACTAGACTGGACAGAAGAAAACCAAACTCAAGGGTTTCATCCATTTTCCCCAAACTGGTAACAGCTGAATTCTTTTCTAGTCTAAATAGCTGGGTCCCCCTGCCACCACATACAAGGTCACCCCCATCCATACACCTGTTATGTCACACCCATCCAAATGCCACCTGAAAATCAGCTTGAGCAAATCTGTCTTGGTCTGGATGCAGTGAAAAGGCTTGGGGTAAATCATTCCAAAATGTGAAGGCTTTCCTGTAGTTTTTACTGACAATATCTGCCTTCAAATGGAGTGAGCTCTGGCGTGGGTCTCTATCTGTTCCAGCTGTGGTGTTATGGCACGAGCATGGAGGCACAATCCCAGGTGGAAACTCTGCAAGGAGTGGTTTGATGGGTCACAGGGGTGGCCTGGCAGCGGGAGGTACCACGGAGAGAAGGGGTTAGGCCAGGGAAGAGTCTGAATGTTTCAACTGCAAATACGTTTAAAGTTCTCTGCTCTGGAGAGAATTTCCTAGGATTTTGATTCATCAGTTTGCCTGGTTTGGGAATGAGAGTGGTTGCCTCACTGCTCTGGGCTCGGGCTGATGGAGAGCACTGGGTGAAGATCAATCACTGCTGGTTTTGAGGCTTCACTGATAATTTCTGCTCAGGGCTGGGTGAAACTACAAACACTGCCTGGTCTTCTGAGACAGGAAAATGCTTTATTTTCCCTCTGTTTTATGAATTTCCTTAATGTGTGTTGATGCTATATGTTATTAAAATCGATTACCTCCTTCACTTATTTCCTCTGCTCTGGACTCAATTACTTTGCATCTCTTTTTCTTTTTTTTTTTTTTTGTGAAGTAAGTTGAAGCTGATATGAGAGAAATAATATCCAATCTCTATTTTTTGAGGTACAGGACCAGTCTGTCAGGCTGTTGGCACAAAACAACAATTGTTTTATTGTTGGGTAAGTAAATAAGACCAAGAAGTTTTAAGTATTGGCATATGTTGATACTTGGCCAAAAAGGTTCTCTAAACAATACATTTTCTATTCATTCCAGAAACCTCATACTCTGTTATTTCTCATTTAATGCTGTTGGCAAATACCCATGTCACCATCTAATTTTGACTGTAGTTCAACTTTTTTAGTGCAAAGCTAATCCTCATTATAGCTGTAAACATGTGTTTCATTTGGCCCCGTGTTCATGTGCTAAAGTGACAAAGGCAATCGAGGGTTTCTATCAGGAATGGAGATGTACAGGTAAGTGTTTTGTTCAATCTGCTTCATCTTTCACACAGTGAAAATCAGCCCAGTTGCTTAATAGGGAAAAATGTTTTTATAAGCCTCTCAATGCTCTCTGTTTCCTGCTCTGCATCTTTTTTCAGATAAATGGGATAGACCAGGGAGAAAAAGAACAAGTCAATATGAATAATCACAGGAGCCATCAGGATCTGGTGTAGCAGCTGTGTGTGTGGGTCCTGTATCTTTATGTGCTCTGCAGACACTGATACTTTTTTAACTCTTATTTTTCATAGAATGGTTTGGGTTGGAAGGAACCTCAAGGATCATCTTGTTCCAACCCCATGCCACGGGAAGGGGCACCTTCCATTAGACCAGGTTGCTCAAAGCCCCATTCCAACCTGGCCTTGAAAATTTCCAGGGATGGGGCAGCCACAGCTTCTCTGGGCAGCCTGGAGAGTGACTTTTCAAAAGTGGTTATTTCAATGTGCCTCAGTTTTCATGGAGATTTACAAATCCAGTCCCTATTGAGATCCTACTCAAAGTGATTCCTCTCTACAAGGAGACCTCTTGTAACGGGTCACAAACCAGCAGCCTTGAAGTCAAAATTCACTTTCAAGTAATTTTTTTTCATCGTTTCTAATAACAAAATTCAGCCTGACTTCCCTTCCCTCAGCAGAGCATGTGATAAACTGTTTATCAAAATAATCTGTCTCATGGAAGCCTGGCAGTGGCTACAACTGAGGTTTAAGTGTTGTCACCAAGCTCCTTAAAATGCAGCATCATAAAAGCAGCAGAAAACCCTGAGCCTTCAGACCTGAGTCAAGTGGGACCAGACCTGGTTTCTCTATGGTTTCTTTCATTAGGATAGAATAGAGTAGGGTGGAGTAGGGTGGGGTAGAATATTTTTAGTTGAATGGGACCTACAATCATCTACTCCAACTGCATCATCTAGGCCAACAATTCAAATTATTCCATTGGTTGGAGTTTAACTTTGTGTTGGCTCTTTTCCTAATTACTGCCAAGTTAAAACACCCAGGAACAGGTCAAACAGAGGGAGGAGTTTGGGGGCACAAGGTAGAGGCAGAGTTTTTGTTTATTCCTGGCTGTGGTCTGCAGTGGGGTGGGTTCAGCTCCATGGTTGCAAAGGGTTCCCAACCAACAGCAGCGGTGCTGAAATGAGAAATCTCCTGAGGGATTCCCAGACAGACAGAGCCCATGTGCTTGGGCTGGGGTGAGTGCCCCAACTTCAGCAGCTGGCAACTTGGTCAGAGTTTGTCTGTGCTAAAAGAAGTATAGTTTGCCACAAGATATTTTTCTATATTCAAATGCACACTTGAGCCACAAATGTTTCTCTGTGTTTGCCTACACCACCGAGTCACAAACTGTCCTCTCGTATTTAAATAGAGCCCAAATTCAATCCATACATTCCGAGTCATTATCACCCCATTATCCTTTCTCCTCCTTGCTATTTTTCTCACCAAGCAGTGGTAAACCCCAGGCCCTTTCTCAAACATGTGGTTGATATAAGAGGAGAGGAAAGTTCTTTTCAAATATTAAAATGTTTTTAAATACTGTTTTATAGCAATCATGGTCATCTGCAAGAAATCAGTTTTCAAAGAAGCGTTTGATGGACTGACAATCATTTGAGCCCGGGATGAGATGAAATGGTCCAATTCAAGCTGGATTGGGGCTCACTTTTCTGGAGAGCACATGAGTTTAGAAGAGATTGATGAAGCTGAATTTTGAAACTATCAATTTGGCTTTTGAAGCCTGTTGGGATCTGGGCTGGCTGTGAGGATCAGAGAGCTGGGAGCTTAAGAGGATGGAAGGAGGTGGCCTCCTTTGGAGAGCGGGCGGCAGTGAGCAGGAATGATAAAGGGATCAGACAAGTCACCCTATTTTTCACTGGACTTTTACCACCTCCACCCAGTATTTCTGGGACAGGCTGTCCTGTGAAGGGCCAGGAGCTGGACTCGATGATCCTTGTGGATCCCTTCCGGCTCAGGATATTCTATAATTCTATGATTTTGGTGTGTTTGTTATGCGGCATTTCTCGCTCCCCAATGCACGCAGGATGTTTGCTTCCCACATGCTTCAGTTTACAGTTTTTGCCGTGAACTGCATTTTGTTGTGTTTGTATGTGTAGAGAACTTTCAATATTAAGCTTCAATGTGTTAATATGGAAAAAAATCAAGAAAACTCTTTCATGGGTGGAATTCATGAGCTTCCCAGCTGGACAGTTATGTTTTGCATTGCTGTGGCTGCATGTGGCTGGTGTGCCCACAGTGGGAGCAACATCCAGGATTTTCCATCATTTATACTGGTTTTACTGGATATCCAGCTTCAGAAGTAGAAATAACTTGGGGTTGTTTGGGTTTCTCTAGTTTTATTTTCTTGAATACTCGTAAGGAACAGTCAAGGCCTGGTGACCAAGACCCGACAGCGGTGCTGCTTTAAAAACCATTCAGGCTTTTCAGGTGTCCAACTTCCAAACTACTTAGGGCACAAGGGGAAATGTAAACATTGTTCTGTTATTCAACCTACTACATAAGAGCATTGAGTTTGACAAGGCTCCAGGTCCCCCCGTGTCCCGTCCTGACCGAGATCAGACGCTGATATCCCTCCCCAGTGACATCCAATCTGGCAGGTTTGCTTTCACTCTAACAATTGGCCACTGTAAATGTTGGTTATGCTGCTTCATGCCTGCCCTGCTGGAGCTGCTTCCAGGAGGATTTCACTGCTTTTCTCAGGATTCAAGCTTGTAGTAGTTCTTTCTTACACACAGTCAGGGTGTATTTAAATACAAGTTCAGGTGTGTGCTGCCTTTACTTAATCTGTGCCAGGAGGGAGGTGATTTCAGATATTCTTTTGAACTTTGTATCAAAACCTTTCTTTTTTGTTTTAATGTAGATATATGTCATATTAAAAATTGTGAAACTTTTTGTTATGCAATTTGCCACATTGGATGAGGCTGTTTGCAGGGCCCGAAGGTGGCTGCAGTGCATGAGATGAATTTCAGGTTGTGCCATGGACAGAATTTATACTGGACACAAGGTGGGAAATGGAGCTAATGAAGCTGGAAGTGCTCATTGCAGGAACTGTGTGCTTATGGAGGGCCTTGGTAGGGGAGAGGCTGATGAGCTCCAGGATTGTTACTGAGAGCAGAACTTGGCATCTTTGTTCGGCACTGATCTGCAGGGAAAGCAGAGTGGGAGCTGTCCCCTCTGCCTCTGGTGAGCACAATCCATGTTTTTACCCAGGAATGGCAAGGCCAGGTCTGGAAAATGCCAATGGTCTGCCTCTGCAACAGCGTAACATTCAAAATTCTAATTTAAAGTATGAGATGCATATAGGAATTATAAGCAGCAGTAAATGTGCTCTGACCAGGCAGGAGAGAATTACTCCTGATCAGCTGGCACAGCTGGATGTAGAACAGGACCCTGGACTTCGGTGGAGTTTGAATTAAACTGGATTTCTGCATTATATTATTTTTATAGTCTCTTCCCATCCAACAGAGACCTCTCTTTCTTTGCTGGCATGACATGCTCGGCTCCGTGCACTGTTCACAGCTCGCTCCACTGCCAGGGAACAGTTGTGCTGTGATGGTTCAGGGCTCCCCAGGCTGGTGCATGGGATGGTCCTCCCCAGCATCCGAAATGACACAGTTCCTTCTCAAAATCCTACTCTCTCTCTTGCTGCCCTGAAAGACTTCTCTGCTGGTCCCAAAAGCAGCAGGGAAGTGTTTCCATCTTGAACAGTTTGCTTCTCTTTATTTACCTTTGGCCTCTGGGTCAGGAAACCTTAATAATTTCCTTTTTATTAATTTAATCCATAGTTCCTAGTAATTACCATAAATTAAGCCTGCTGGGGGGAAAAACACAGCCAATAAACCAGAGGAACTGCTGGCTTTATGTGGGTAACGTCAGTACCTAGAGGATTGTTTCCTGCAGGTCAGTCCCTTGGTTGTCGTGATTAACTTGAGATCAGCAGAGAGTTTCCCGTCCACCTTTTAAACGAGGCTCGGACATGCCAGGAATTCTGCTAATGCACAGGGTCCTATTAAATGCTTAATCTTGGTGTGAAATGAACTTATTCCTGCGCCTGTGCAGGTGCTGAGTATTTCCCAAGGGATGTTTCTCTCCGGTTTGAATGAACTTGACTGGAGACACCGGCGTGTCCTTCCCGATGGCATTCACACCAGCGAGGGGAGAGCAGCAGCCATGGATCTACTTCTAACACCTTGGGGCTTGGAGTAGGGATGAAAATAGAGCTTTACCTCCCAAGGACAAATTAAAACAATAATCTGGATTCCCGTGGGGAAAATACATGGTGTCGTTTTGCAAGGACGCTCCTTTGGTCCTCCTTAGCAGCTCCTTTGGGATTGGGGGGCTCGGAGCATGGTGGAGAGAGTGGGAATTAAAACAAGCCCATGGGATGAGAGGCTGCCTCCAGGAGCCCGTGGAGGCCCCACTAGTAAAGGGTTGCTGGTTTCCTCTTCAAACTGGGCTGAAGCCAGGCATTCCTGAGTGGCACCAGTCCTCCCAGCGCTGGAGAGGAAACATTCCCATTTGTGAGCTGTGGAAGTGCATGCCTAAGCCAAAGGTTACCAGGCTGAGGTGATATTTTTGCATTCCTACAATGTCTTAGCTTTTTTAAATTAAATTCTTGCAACATGAGGATTTAATCCCTCCTGGTATATATGGCGTGCGTGTGTGCGTGTGCGCCCGTGTGCATTTTTTTTTCCTACAAAAATTTCATCAGGCAAGTTATTTTTGTTTTTGAAAGTTGGCTCAGATACAGGGTCAGTAACTTTCCACCCAGAGCCTGTGGAAAGGTTTGGGGTTTGAGGCTGAATAGAGGGTCAAGTTTTAGGGTTGTGCTTGAGTCGAAACTGGATCTGGGGTTGAGAGCCACTAGGGATGAAATCTGTTGAATTGTTCTTGAATATTTTTTATTAAAAATAGTGGAAATAAGCAGTTTTCCTTTGCCCAAAAGCAGAGTTCTACCACATTGAAAATGGTCCTAAGAAAATTAGTGGTTTCCAGCATGGAATAGGGTTCGAAATCCAATCCCAGAAGGGTAAGTTTGGAGTCACATACTCAAAGTTAAGCTCCAGCAAAACAAAAAGCATTTTGATTATAGTACTGTGAGAGTAGGGAGGAGCACAGGCTGCACCCTGACTCTGCTAGCAAGGAGTTGGAAACTTCTTGGGTCCAGAAAGGTGCTGTGGGGCAGCACAAAGGTGCAGGGAGAGCCCAGGCCCCGTGTCCCGGGCTCCAGGAGCAGAGGTTCCAGCCCAGGGTTACTTAAATGAACTCAGAGCTTTGGCTTTGGAGCATGGGCTGTGTCTCTGGTTGCTCTGACCTCACAAGCTCTCTGCCTTGCTTCTGCCACCAGATGAAGGTGGGTTTTTGACTTGGGGAAAAAAGAAGTTGTTAACTCAGGCTGTGATCTGCTTTCTTCTCCCTTCTGCTGAGTTGCTTTGCCAGCTTTGAGATAATCAGGCTGATTAAACCCACCTACCCCAATGCCCAAGAGAAAATACCCCCAGCTCCTTCTGCTAAGCCAAGGAACCCCCTGCTCTGGCCGTTCACAGGGGACAGCTCTGCAGCTGGTTTGAGCCACGGGGCAAAGATGAACCGGGCCAGCAGCACTGGGACACAAGAGCTCAATTGCTCTAAGCCAAGATTTGGATTTCAAGCATCAACCTTCTACTGAAGTGCCCTTAAAAACTTGTCTTGATCATGCTAGAAAACGACAGTATTGCATTTCTGAGGAGTTCTTTTCTCCACCAAACTCTTCAGCCTGAGCTAAATCCCGTGCTAATGCCAGGGGAGTGCCTGTGTGTGCTCTGCTAAGTCCTGGGCAAGGCTGTGTCCTGAATGAAGGTGTCCTGGGGCAGAGATGCTCGGATAAAGTGAGGATGTTCCATGGTTTCCTTCTGGCAGCTGCACAGCTGGGGATGTCCCACAGAGTGGCCAGCACAGTTTTTTCAGAGAGGGGAAGGGATGTCCTGAGCTCTGCCCTTCCCTTGGCTCGACAGAGCCCGTGCGATGGGAGACGAGGCAGGTTCTGCTCGATGAAGATATCTCTGTTTCACCACTGCTTCCTCCTTTGGAAGAAAAATGATTCCTCCAGGTCTTGACATCTGCTGCTATTTAAAGGATCATCATCATCACCACTCCAGCCCTCCTGGGGCCTCAAGGTATATAAAGCCTTATTCTTCCCAAATTTGTGATTGAAAACAGATACTACGTGATGTGTCCCTTTAAATGCCATGTCAGTGGTGGGAAGCTTATTAATTACTGGTTCTGCAGGACAGAAGCTGGGGGTGACTGGGGAGGGCAGATGGAAGGTTTTGGGCAGATTTTAAGCCCGCTGGGGCAGGTGGGTGGTGACCACCTGTGGACATCCTGCTGGAGGAATCTGCAGCGCTTGCAGCTCTCCGCTGGTGCTGTTATTTGCATTATCCAGGGACTCCCTTGTGACCTTTAGCAGTTTTTATTCAGGCTCTGGTGAATGAATGAGCCAGAGGAAGAATTTCCCAGGTTAGCAGACCCCTCTGCTACTTGTCACCCCCATCGTACACCCACGTGCACACCCCTGTGGCCGTGGAACCAAGGGAGCAATGGGAAAGTGCACCTGGAAGCTTCTCAGAGGGTCCAAGCTGTGGAAAAAGCTCATAAAACACCTCCTTGAAGCCTGTCTCTTGTGAGGGGCTGTGTGTAACCTCCATCCTCACCCTCCATCAGGTGGCTTGGTCGGGGGGGCTGCAGCTACAGACACGCTCTGGCCATGGCAGCCCCGCAGTGGGGACCCAGCAGCTCTCACTCTGTTTTTAGAGTTTGCACGTTCAGTGGTGATGGTAATTATTTATTGATTCTCACGGTGGGGAGGCCCTGGCACAGGGGGCCCAGAGAAGCTGGGGCTGCCCCTGGATCCCTGGCAGTGTCCAAGGCAGGTTGGACAGGGCTTGGAGCAGCCTGGGACAGTGGGACGCGTCCCTGCCCATGGCTGGGGGCGGAACGAGATGGGGTTTGAGGTCCTGTCCAACCCAGACCAGTCTGGGATTCTTCTGACTGCAAGCACCTGAGAAGTGAAGTAGTGCTCTGAAACCCGTGAAAGGAGGCTGTGATCAGCCTGCTGATCTCCTCCTTTAGCGATACCTTTCATTAATTAAAATTTGAATTGTTCAGCTCAGGGCAAGGAGATCTGCCTCTCCCCACTCTCCCTCCTGCTGTGTCCTTGCACCCTGACACACACAGAGAGCAAATTTAATAACTTTATTGACTGCTGAGTTATGGTGCTTGAAGCTGCTTGCTTTGACACAGAGCCATGAGCTTTCACCCTTAGGGATGTGGGTTCCTTTCTCTTTCCACATCTCAAGTGTTTGCCTAGTGTGGGTTTGTCCTCAGGAAGCCAATTCCTTTGCGAGGCACCAGGAGCCGTCCTAAGTGAGGGATGTCCCATGATGGGACCGTGCTCTGATGCTCTGTCACCTTTATCTCCCTCCACAGGCTCTCAGCAAATTACCTTTCAATTGCCAGGGCAATGAAAGATGTCAGGGGTGATTAAAGATGTGGCAGCTGGTGCTCTGGATCTCCATGCAGTCCAATCCTTCAGATTTTCCTTGCTCCCATTGGGACAGACTTTTCCAATATTCACCACCAGTCTCCAGCACTCCCTGAGCAATCTGAGGGTGTTGAGCACCCGGCAGGATTCGGTCCAGGTTCAGCACATCTCCCCAAGCTCCCTACTCCCACCCATCTGATCATGTCCATCCCTGCAGTGCTGGCTGTGCTGCGCCTGGGCTGAGCTGGGAGCGTGTGGTCCTTGCACAGTGCCTTGAGTATTGGTTACATCTGGTATGTTTTCCGTGCAAAATGGGTTTTTAAGAAATAAGGCTTTTTAAAACGGACTAAAAATTTTTACCGGGGCATCTGGTATTGCAAATATTTGAAAACATTGAAATTTTTTCTTTCTTGGCAGTAAAAACAACCCAACATTTTGCCCACTGAGGTCCAAGAATATTGAATATGTTTTAAAACAGATCGTTTGGGGGGTTTATGTAACTTTTTATGGTACTGAACAGAAGATACTTTTCTCCTTAGAACTGGTTCAGTATCCTAAATTATAGCTGTTGATTTCTTGGCTTATGGGGAGCTACGTGATTTACACCAGTTAAGAATGTCAGAAAGCTTCAAGAAACCTTTGAAAGCGCAAACCAGAGGAAGATGAGCTTTTGTTTTCCTTCCCAGATATTGATATTCTTGTTGCATACTATGCCTGGATTCACTCCATTGCTGCTGTGAACTGTGAGACTTCATCCCATCCCCTTTCCCCAGGTAGCTGGAGTCAGGCACTGCAGAGAGCAACCTGAAGGTTCCCTGGGCAATTTGAAGGGATCTGAGGGATTCCAACCCCAGGGATGGGGTGAACCCAGATGCTGCAGCTGCTTCAAGCTTTTTCCAGTTATTTTTTCCTGAGAATGACTATAAGGTCACAAGGTCTGGGACTTTTTGTGTGTGGCTTTCTGACCTACTGAATCATTTTTTATTTTTTTTTTTCATACCTCTTGCACTCAGATAAAGTTTTGACAGAAGCTGAAAGAACCACCCTGGGCTGGAGGGAGGAATTGGACCTGCAATCTCATGCATCCTAGCTGAGTGCCTTGACAACTGCATGTCATACAGACAGGGACAACATTAATGTTTTGGAGTTTTTAAAAAATATATTAAAAATAAAAGGGGGAGAGGGAATAAGAATGGTAAAAATAATTTTAAAAAATCAGCATTTTATCTGCAATTGATCCCATGCCTGCATGCTGGAAAACCCTCTGTGTGTGAGAGCTCCCTGTGCCCAGGTGGCAAACTATCCTGGGAAACTCCAAATACAGCTGGGATAGTCTTGCACACAAAACCAGATGGGTTTTCAGCTTCTGTGTGGCTGGATAAGTCTTGGTGGTGGCAGGAATAAGGATCAAGGGATGGGGTGGCCATGCTCATGGCCAGCACTGCAGTTGCTGATCCATAGACCCATCAACTCTCTGACCCAGGGTGGGACAGCTCAGGGATCTCAAAATGACCAGAACTCGAGCCCTGTGTGAGGGAGGGAAGGGTCGGTGCTGGTGGAGGATCCAGCCTGGCCCTTGGGGTCCCGGCAGCCTTGGCACAGCCACAGCACCAAACCACATCCCTGGCCAGCCCTGCCCTGCACTTTGGCCTCATGCCCAGGTTGTGAAAGTGCTGTAAAAGCCAGATATGTTGTTTTGGCCTTACTGTTAGTCCCATGGCATTAAAAAAGAAAAATTTAAAAAAATCTGGAAGAGCAGAGAAGGATAAAGTCCTGAGGTATTTGGTTTAGTTAGATTTACTCAAGTGCTTCTGGCCTTGTCTTTGCCTGCTGCTGATGTCGGGGTTCCTGTCACCCTCCCTGGCTTTGCACACACGTGTGTAATTACTCACATGAAGACCTGTTCAGTGACAATTTGGTCCAGTACAGCACAGGCTGGACCCTTGCAGATGTCCATCATTCACTCTGACAAAGCCACTTCTCCCCCCAGCCTTGGTAACTCGTAGCTGGATCCCATCTCTCCAGAAGAGAAATTGACTCTTTGCTTTGAAGACAAAGTGCTGAGGCATCCGCTGCATTCCTTCCTGACGTGTTCCAGTGGTTGGCTGCCCTCATTCCAAACCAGATGTCTCCTCTCTGGTTTGAATGCTGCTGGCTTCAGATTCCTGCCATTAGACCTTCTTCTGCCTGTTCCTGAGGGACGTGAGGAGCTCCAGGTTGTTGGGTGTCCAGGCTGCCACTGCTACCCAGCAAAGCAGCCTCTTTCCCTCAGTGTTACTAAGGCAGAGCTGTCAGGGTCAGAGGGACCAACAACTTCATAAAACACTTCAAGCAAATTCCTTCACCTTGTTTCTTGGCTGTTGTGGCCACTTAGTGGGAGCAAGGCTTTCATGTGCACAGCCCTGGTTTGATTTTCCCCTTCTTTGAGCCACCTGCTAGGTATAATGGTGGGGGGTTGTCCTTAGTTCAATTTTCCTCCTCTTCTGAAGTGATAAATCTGTTAGAATGTGTATTTTTCCCCTGCCTTTTTTTTTTGTTGTTGTTTGTTTGTTTGTTTGTTTGTTTGTTTAATATCATGCCATAAATATTCCATGGTTTCATCTTGGCACAATGCTGGTTGAGGCTAAACTGATACAGTTTTTGGTTAAGCAATGGACATCCTTTCCACAAAAAATTCCTGGTGAGATGTGGGGAAGGCAAGGGACAGTCTGACTACCAGCACTGGTGAAGCCAGTGGATGAGTCCTCATGGACAAGAAACTTCAGATTTTCTTATCAATGGTGTAAATATCGGGCTTGGTTTTGTTTCATAGCTGTTTGTACAGAACAATGTCTCTTTTCTCTGCAGTGCTGTCCTTCCACCTCCTTCCCCTGTAAATTTTGCTCTTAATTTATTTGCAGCCCTAACTTTGGTAGGTGAGGCAGAAACACAGGCGGAGTGTGAGACTGGTGTGATCCTGCAAAACTCTGCCGTTTTTACTTTTGGGATTGAATGTTTGATTCTTCTAAATGGAGGGAGAACCCGGTGTCAGCTTATTTTAAACAAGACTGGCACCTTCTGAGCACTTTAAAATCGCAGAATCACAGAATGGTTTGGATTGCAAGAGACCTTAAAGATCATCCAATTCCAACCTCTCTGTCCCAGGCAGGGTCACCTTCCACCAGACCAGGGTGCTCACAGATTTAAAGGAAGCAAAGACGTGTCTGTAGAGCCAGTGGGAGTATTTGTGCTCTCTCCCTCCATGTAAGTACATCACAGTAACCCAGAGGAGTAGCACGGTAAAGATCAAACTGTAAAGGTCTTACCGACATCTGATTCTCCTCAGTTTTAGTTGGATCCAAATCTGGCAAAAGGGCATTTTTATGTCTGGTCACAGTCCAAAAAGATATAGCAAAATCACCTGGAGTTACAAATGTGTTGCAGAACCTATCCCTAATCACATTAAGAGCTCTAAACTGTAAGGCTCGATTGTTTGCCAAATGAAATATTCTCCTCCGGTATTTGCAGAAAGGAATTACAGTCTGTGAGTCATGTTTTTCATTTGGTATTGAAGTACAGTTTCTGTTTTACAGACCTAGTCCTGAGCTTGGGGAAGGAGTCATTAAAAAGACTTTGTTTTGTTGGGAAATAAGGCCGAGGTGACAGGTCTCAGACAATGTATTTTGGGCTCTGTTTCCAGATGGGCTTTAGAGCCCTTGAGGTTCCCAATGTCAGGTTTGCTTTTGTGGTTCTCAGAGAGGTGGTGGGGGCTGTTGGGTTTGAGGTTGTGCTTAAACAGACAAAGGCCATGCAATCCCAGGGCTCTGGTCTCCAGAGCTTCAGTGACAACCCTTAAGGTTGAGGGGTTCTCTGCAGAAACGTCTGGTGGGTCTCCAGTGGCCACTGGACTCTTGCTCCAAGCTTGAAGTGCCTCTAGCCCTTCCTTTTGGCCCACTCTGATATTAGCTGGCCACCAGCCATGGGCTCTGGTCTGGAGCTCACCTGTGGTTTGCACACGAACTCCTGGTCTAGTGGAAGTTGTCCCTGCCCATGGCACAGGGGTTGGGATGAGGTGGTCTCTAGGGTCCCTTCCAGCACAAAACCATTCTGGGACTCGCTGTCACCCAGTGAACTGGTATGGCTCGGGTGATGTGGAGCTCTTGCAGGGGGTAGGAGCTGGAGGACAGGGAAATCCAAGAAAGCAAAACATTCAAAGCACCAAGCGACTGCTGAGAGGAGGAGCAAGGCAAGATGGTTCAGACGGCTCCCAGGCATGGAGGACAGACCTTGCACAGACTTTGTCAGTACCAGCCCAGAGCTGTGAGAGCTGAGCCAGCTCCAGGGGTGGTGGGAGATGCCCTTGGCTCAGACCAGAGCTGCTGCCGAATGAAGTGCCCGTCACACCACACTTCATTACACTGGAGGAAATGCTTGCCCAGAGTCGCCCTCAGTCCCACGGGAAGCAGAACTGGCTTTGGACCAGCTCATCTTTCAAGCTGGGGGCAGGAGGGGTGGGCACAGCCCTGTAATCCCTTGGGAAAACGGGAGCACGTCCCCCTGGGCTGCCCAGTGGCCACAGCCTGCCCCCAGCGTGCCCCCTCCTCATCCTTGGGGAGGAGGGAAGCGCAGGGCTGGGTCAGCAGTTGTGCCTGGGGGATTTTGGCCTGACTTCTCACAGTGTCTTAATATACCCCAGCTGGCAGCAATAATTGGAGAGTTATTAAATAACTGTCTGCAGTGACATACAATCTGCAGAGCACTATACCAATTATTTTTCATTTGCTTCCCTCTATCTCGACGTGTCTCTATCTCCCCATCCTACACCGCCACCGTTCCCAGGAACAATTTACTGTAGTGATTGGAGGGCAGTGAGATCTTCTCTAACAAAGAAACTACTTCATTTTCTGCCATGGTTAATGCCCCAGTTTAATGAGTCCTTCATATCATTCTCACCACCCTAAATTAAAGGGTAGCCTGTGCAATTAAACTGTTTAGCTTTCAGAATGCCCCTCACAGTTATCTGCAAAATGGGCTGAAATTCAGCTGCTACTAATATTGCTCATACTAAAACTGGCAAAGGGAAAACCACTTTCATCTCTTTATTTTTAGTAGTGTGCATTTACTTTCAATTAAATTAATTGTTTGCACCATCTTGTTCCGGATCATTGTCCCATGAGATTTTCCCAATCAGAAAATATTTTGTGTAATAACTAACTGTAGATGCTTAGACCTTCATGTTTGTGTCTTTTGGGAATGAGGAGAGAGCTGGGATTTGCAGCTCTTAGTCCAATGTTTATCAGTATTAATCCAGAGTAAAGCTGGTTTGCAGTGGATTCATTCCAGATTTAAGCTTTGTTAGATCATAATTGCTCTTTTTTCCCCTCTACATTTTAGATCAGATTTTGCTCCCTTTTTTCTTTATTTTTTAAATGTAGAAGTTTAATAAGGAAAAGAAGTTCCTCTAAATCCTTCTCACCAAATGTCTTCTTTGCATCCAGAACCTACTGCTGAATTCCCAAGGGTGATATAACAACCTGCACTTACAGAGCATCCTTGAGGATCTGTTGATTCTTTCCATCAGCAGCTGCTTCACCCATCCCTGATATTCATCCCACTCAAGATGAAAAGTGTCTGCTTTTTAAGGATTGGAAAGAGGTTTGTCACTGCTTGGGTTGGGAGCAGACTGGGAAGCCCCCAAAATGTCAAACCATAAGGCTCTGCAGCAACCCAAGGAATTCTACTTGGGATGTCTCTGCAGGGAAGTTCCTTCCTGCCTCAAACCTGTTGAGTTCCAATATTCATTTTAATGATCTCATTTTATAAATAATGGGAAGCAAAACAATGCATTCAATAGAAATGAGATTAGAAATAGGAGGGGAATGAATTACAAATGCAAGAGCCTGTATTTATTCCAAGGAAGATAAATCTAATTTTAAATGGTCTCCAGTGCAACAGCATCTTGCTAAGACTAAAACAAAGTAAATCTGGTTTTGTTGATAAATAAAAGTGTGAGGCAGTGGCAGGGAGTGTTTTCTAACACAAGTTGGTTGTCATAGTATCCTGGGACTAATGATACCTGGGTTTTACTCCTGGCCTGGCCATTGTCTCTCTGCAGTAAATCATTTAACACCCTGTGCTGGAGTTGTGGCACCAGCTGGAAAATCCCACTCCAATGAACAAATGACATCAGGGTGTGACCCTCAGTGAAGCTGTCACTGACAGGATTCTACCTCAGCAGGGTGAAGGAGTTTGGGGTGCATCATGAATTGGAAGGTGGAATTGGTGGCATTTCAGCAGCCCATGCGCAATTTGCTTCAGATTGTTGTAGGAAAGGCTGTTGGTGGAAGACCTTTTAGTCTGGGGCTGTATCCGGCATGGTGCTGCACCTCTTGTGTGTCACCCAGTGTTGTGTAAACACAACACCTGCAGTGGCTTGAAAATCCTTTCTTTTTTCTTTTCCGTGATTTGGTCAGGTTTTCTGTCCACGTTGAGTAGCAGGCAGGAGAAAAGATGTTTGCTCTGCAGAACTCTCCCTGAGTCCCTTCTCCACGTGGCCCTCGAGCTGCAGTGAGGAAGGGACCGTACCAGGGATTTTGGTAAGAGGGTCTGAACTGCAAACGCCAGCTCAGCAGGGAGGTAACACCATCACTGTGTTCTCACCTAATTGAAAACACATTGTCCCTCTGTCCCACACCTGGTGACTCGGAGGGAAGTGCTGGCACGAGCTGCACTGGGATGGATGGGGTGAGGTATCCCTAGAAAGAATGTACACCCGGAGCTGGCACGCGCCGAGCCGGGGTACGCAGAGCTGCTCCGAACAACGCCACAATCAGCAGCCTCATGGGCTGGAGCTGGACAGTGGCCGACCCTCCTAGCTGGGAGCTAATGATTCCCTTCAGGATTGCATCATTAGATTCGAACTGAGTCATTATGAGGCGATTTGGGAAAAAAAGTTGGAATTCATTACCGAGCAAACACACTGGAGTTATTGCAAGGGCCTCCTGTCGGGTGCTGGGTGGGTGTCTGAGGCACCTCCAGCCCTTGCTCCTGGGGCCAAGCACCGCTCTGCCCTCATGGCAGGAGCCAAGGTCCGTGCCCAGCATGAGCTGGTGGAATTCTCTCATACCACCCACAGCTGCTTCCTGATCCTTTCTGCCACTGCTTTCCATGGGACACCTGTTACAAGAATAAACAAAGCCTAGGGCAGGGGGAGACGCTGAAATTGTGAAATTTGCACTCATGCATTCCTGGGTGCAACCTCAGGATCAGCCTCAGCCTCTGTCAGCAGTTCCAGCATCACCTCCCCTGGTGTCCGGCTGCTGGCAGCCCCTTTGCTCCAGCTGCATGGTTGGATGCTGGCCTGCCCTGCTCACTGCCTGTCGCTGCTGCTGCCTCTCCAGGCAGGCACAGCTTTGCAGGGCTCTGCCACCAGCAAAAGCTTTTGCAGCAGGTGTGGTGGAGGGGCTGGAAAGGCAGTACCTGCAAACAGCCGGATGGTTTGTGGCAGGTTCTTGGAAACCCAGCAAAACCACATGCTGGTGTCAGTATTTGGGTAGCAACTCATTCTATGAAACCACCACTGAGCCACAGGAGGATTTCTGCCCATAGCGTTGGCTTCAAAATGCTGGGTGAGGACAGCAACATTGTTGATGAAGGCAGAGAATGTGGTGTGAAATGAGTAAAGTTTTGGGAGAGCAGGAAGGGAAAAGGAACTTGGGGAGCAATCCAAGGCTTGATTGTAGGTTGGCACTCAACACTGATGATCATCAATCAGCAGACATCAATCACTCTTAAACGTGTACCAGGAGCAATATTAACATCAGCTTGATGACTAAGGACACAAGGACATGGATAGAGAGCAGCACGGATGGGTACAGGCCCCTTACTTGCCTCTGCAGAAAGGTGTTATCCTGAAATTACTGCTGGGAGAGCCAAGCTGTGGCCACTGAGGGTGAGCTGGCATTTTTGTTAATATGTTTATAAAGATGTGAGGCCTGGGCATTTGCTGGAAAAGAAGATGCCGACGTATTTGAAAATAAAATAAGCAAATATTTGCCTAGTGAGGGATAAAAATTATTTCAGAAATAACACTGGATAATGGAGAAACTCCTCAAAAATCAAATATGGTGAGGACAGCAAAGCCCTGGTAAGGTGGGTAGAAAAACTGTTGATGCCAGACCTGCTGAGTGTTTCCCATCAGTCATTTTCTAGGGAGCTTCATGCCACAGCTGCTTGAAAAGATGATGGATGGCTGATCCCAGGTAAACCTTTGCCAGCTCGGCATGACTCACCAGGAATGAGGAGGTTTAAAGGAACAGAGCAAGGTACAGAGTGAAGAGGAGGATTCCAGGGCATCACAGCCCTCATCAGTGCAGTGCTTAACATAGGACTGGCAAGAGAAAAGGCTTTGCATGTCCTCACACCTGCCTGTGATGCCAAAGCCACACAGCACAGGTGAAAAATTCACCAGTCTGGGACTGGGTGGCAGTCCGCCCTCTGCCCCGCGGCTGCGGGCTTGGGACTGGCTCTGCTGGGGGACCCTCCCAAGTTAGAGCCACAAAATCAGACCGGTCTTGTGAATCAGAGTTTGCACCTCAAAGAGTGGCGGTTTTTCACTAAATCCTACCAAAAAGAGGCATGCCCCTGTAGGGTCAGTTTGCCTGAGGGAGAAACGAAGTAAAAACTTGGTGAATTCAGATATAAAGGGTTTCCTTTGCTTCCTCAGCAAACAATGCCTTACTGCAAATAACTGCAACTAACTGTATACCCTCACCCTTGTTCTGTCCCGGGTGATGCTTAAACTGCCAATAATCCTAAGGCTGCTGTCACAGTGCTGCTCAATGGGGTTGACAGATTATATCTCTAAAGTCCCTTTATTGGACCTTGTTCCCAGAAAAGCTTGCAAATTGCTCTGATCTTACCAGACAAAGGCGTTGCTCACTCTCGGAGTCCTTGGATATCCTACACAATAAGGTAGGAACTGGTGAGAATTACCTGAGATAAAATATCCCTTACAACATCAAAGTTCCTGATCTCTTAGCTGTCAGCTGCAGGTATGTGAAAGTCCTGACAGGCTGAAGATAGAAGGAAGAGATAAAGCAAAAAAAGAAGGGAGGGGGAATGGAGAAATTCTCTGCGTGAAACGTTATATCATTGGATTTGGCACAAAGATGTCAACACAGGGGGTCTGTCCGGCCAGCTGGGGTGTGAGCAGGGCACTGGGCTTTCACCTTCTGAGACGAAACAGCAGCAGCTGATACCAGGCAGCTGAGGACGGATCCTGATCCTTTTGGGTAAGGAACTGGACTTTGACGGTCTTTGTGAGTCCCTTCTAACTCAGGATATTGTATGATTCTACGATAAAAGAAGCAGGAGTAACAGATCAGGATCAATCATGACCATGCAACCCCCACTTTTACCTCGTCCCTGGACACTCAGCTCTTGGTTGTCTTTTGCCAGTAAAACGACTGAAGTGGGTCAGTTAACAGGGGGAACCACTGGTGTAACACAGTTATCATCCTTCTGCCATCTTTTCACATTTAATAATAATTGACCTCCCAGAGCTGCCACAGGAGCTGTGGCAGGAGAGCTGGGGTCAGGCTCTATCCAGTGCCACCCAACCTGCATCAATAGCCTCTCTGCAAAAGTCCAGCTCGTTGGCAGCAAAGCCACAGATAGGTCTGAAAAACCGATTTTCACAAAAACAGTCAGAGTTGAGCTGAAACAAGATCTGACTTGTTTGTCTAAAATCCTGCCCTTTCACACCACAAAGACCGGACAGACCTTGTCTCTGCCCACTGCTCCCACACACCTAATCCCCCCTAAAACTGTTTTAGAGAAGATCAAATACCTTTAGGTTCTTAGAAAGGACTGGTTTTGGCAAATGCCCGAATACTTTTCTCAAATGACATAAATATTGTATGTGATTTGCTGCCTTGCCAAAATGCAAACACACACACATGCTCTCCTAACTAAGCAACATTCTTTAAAAGTTAAGATCACTGCTTAGAAAGAAATATAGAGCATTTTATAAATCCAAATTGATCACGCACTGCGTGTGTTGAAAGTATGTACAAAAAATGGAACCCCAAAACTCCATTAAACCACTTCTGAGACAATACATCACTGCACCTTTATATTGCACCGAGGGGTTTAACAACCCTTCTCCAGGAAAATATTTTACTAGGTAACAAAAAAAAAAAGTTATTGAAAACATATATTTGATACTTTTGGCAATTCATTTTACTACTTGCATTTCCAATTCATTGGTATAGTTCATGAAAAAAAATATTTTCGCAGTTGGGTCATGTTATTATTTCTCTAATTTTTTTTTCTGCTTGAAAGCCACAATACAATTTTTTTTCTATGAAACAACAAAGAGACAAAAGCTGCTTGCTTGGTGATCCCGTAGATGTTTTAGGGTCTGCTGGAAGTGTAGAATACACACAAACATGCCTACAGGAAATTATGGCATCTTTCTGCTTTTCTGTATAACCAGTTTTATTTCTGAGGTAAATATGCAGATAAAATAGAGTCAGGGAAGAACAAGTAGGTTGAATCTTCTAAGGAACAAAAAGAAGGTATCATTTACTAGAATATTAAAATATTTTTAAAAATTAGATGACTTTGCTTCAGATCACCTGGACTGTCCCTGCCACTGCCCTGTGTGTGGCACATCCTCTCCCTCCAGCACTGCTCCTCTCTTGGCTGATGTGACTCTACCTCTCCAAGTAAAAGTCTGGCTTGAACTTGACCTGCCCAGGTTCCAGAAGAAGGCAAAGGAATTCCAGGAGAGGAGGAGATAAGCATTTCCTAAATCAGACTAAGAGCACATCTGCCCTGCAAACTCAGCTTGGCCTCCGCCTCCTTTTCCTACACAGAGAGTGACTTTTCACCTAAAGTCGCTGTTGCTTTGGACAACTTCATCTGGCCATCATGGCAATATGGGCATGCTCTGGGCTTTTGCTTTCCCTGGGGCAGAAAACACATCCATTTCCAAACAAACCTAAACCACAGGTGAGACCCTTCTGTGTCTGCCTGCCATCCATCCTCCCGTCTCCCTCCCCACCTGCCTCTTTCCTTCACATCTCTCCAAGAAGACTTTGGTGGAGTTCTTCTGGGCAAAGACCCAGGTGACACATGCCCTTGGAAACTGGTGACCTGCAGGCCTGGACATCCACACAAACATTTCTGCTTCTTAACCAAACTGCTCCTGGACCATGTGTGTGCTCACTTTCTACACACTACAGGTGTAGGAATATATAAGCTATAACCTTTGCTTTGAGAGCGATACTGTGATCAGTCACGAGCATGTTGTATCTTTGTCTGGAGAATGGTGATTTTCCATTTTCATTGTTTCCTGTATGACATGTTTCATTAGGTCCCAGCCTCCTGTCAGCTCTTCTCCTCACTGCATTTGTTTCCTGACGTGTGTGTAATTACAACCATGGAAGTCCATCAGCAAAAGCACCATCAACCTGAAAGATTAACGAATCTCACGCTTTCCCTCTCTCCTCCCCCCAAAATTAGAAATCCCACTCTGTAGTTTCCAGCACACATCTATCATTACACACCCCTGGGTCTCAGGTAAATTAGCAACCTGATTCTTTTCCCTGCTGTCACTTAGAAGAAAAGGGCTTCTTATTTGCCATCCAAGGAAAAGTACAGTAAACCTAGAACTAAATAAAAGGGAAGTAATCAAATATATTTAACTGTACTCAGCCAAATCCCATTATTTGTATAGATGTTAGCTGGTACATTTGAAGAATTAGGGAAGCCTTGTCCTTTATAGGAAAGAGTACTGCTTGATTGAAAATATCTGTGCTAATGTTCTTCTGCTTACTTAAAATGAGAAGTTCAGCTTTATATAGAGATATATTTATGCACAAATGGCAGATAATTTAAAAGAGATTTCATGTCCTTGCTCTTCCATTAAGCACGTACATTTGGGGCGAGGACAGATCCCTCTGTGTTTCTTACAGAGATGGGAAATGCCTCATCAGTGTGGGAATGTTCCTTGGATTGTCCTCACTTCTACCTGAAGGATGTGGCAAAAATAATTTTAGATAAGCCACCTCCTACATATCAGAGGGAACCAACTCCCCAGGGTGTGAAGAACAGCTTATGGGGTGTAGGGATAAAGTAGGGGTAGACTGAGCAGCAGTGGTGAAGAAACATACTGGGAGTACCCCATGGAGATCATAACCATGGTGAGGGCTGTAGGAGAGCACAGAAAGCCTTCAGCTGGTGCTAGGAGGCCAGGTTTTGAAAATATATGGACAACATGACGGCAGTGCTTGTGCAAGAGGTGCTCCTTCCCTTGGCAGCTGCTTCCGTGGGAAAGGGGGAATGCGCCACCTCTAGACGGCTGCAGTCGGTGGTCACCAGACCTTTCCCTTCGAAAATCCCTCCAGTGCCAAAACACAGAATGCACAGCTACTTGGAAAATACACCCAAATATACCCAAACCCACCTCCTCATCCACAGGACCAAATTATCTTTCAGGTGTCCCTGTGCAAACAGCACGAGTTTGGCTGAGAAAACGTTTGGTTAAGATGTTCCCACACAAACATTGAAATTCAGGTCCACAGTTTGAGGGAAAGCTTCCCCTGGACAGTGCTCATGCCAGCACACAGCTTTTCTCAGCCCTTCAGTTTTGTGCTCGGAAGACGCTGTTTTGTGTGCCATCCAGGCAGGTACGGGACTGGGGCTCTGCAGGGAGCCCAGTTTCTCCAGGATGATGAACCAGCTCACCCTCATGGCAATGGGCACGGCAAGATGAGGCATATTTTGATCCCAGATTCCAGTTTTACTTTGTTCATACGAAACATCACAACTCAACATTGTTTCAGTACTTTGGGGAGAAGAAGGAGGCAGACAAGGGTCCCCACAATGGTTTTTTCCATGCCTGAGTCAAATTACCCTCCCTTCTGTGGGGCTTCTTCTGAAGTAACAGATCGTACTGTAACCAAATATTGCCATCCAGGAAAGCCATTTTCCATCCAGCAAGGAGGCTTCTTCCTTCTCGGCAGCCACTGAAAGGGCCTTTGTTCTCGGGGCTGAACACCTGGAGAATGTTATCAGCAGTGGCCTCTCTGGGCTGGCGCGGAGAGCAGCTGTGACAAAACCCAGTGGCTTTGGCGTCGGGAGCAGCAACAGCACCTGGGAGCTGCTGGCACCCAAAAAACATCCTGTCTGGCCCATTGCATGGGCAACTTTGGGTGGTTCCTCTCTTCTATGGGGACCAGAGTCTGTGTTTTCTTTATTTTCCCATCCTAAAATGAACAGCCTCTCACTCCAAAGGATCTTCAGACAATCTGAAGGATGTGACATCTCTGTAGGGAACAGAGAGCAAGCCTTGGCATTACCTTTCTGGAGACACTGGAAATGAGAGCAGTGAAAGGCTGGCACAGAACATCAGCACATGGTTTAAAACTACACCTTGATGAGTAAAAGGTGGAACTGTTGCCTGGAATGAGGGGTAGGACATTCATCAGAGAGGGATTCACTTGATGTGACCAAGGACAAGATTGCACAGCAGCTGATGTGACCCTGGGCTTTTTGTTCTGTCCATACAGTCAGCACCACTTCTCCATGAAAGACAGACCTACAACTGCTCAGAAATGCAAAGAAATCCAACTCATTTGGCGCATCAGGTAATTCAGTGAAGGCAGGGAGTCCTTTTCCATACACCTGGTGGTAGAACTGCACTGTATAAACCATCACTCAAAATCAAAAGGTCATCAAAATCAAAAGGTTTTCATTCTTTCACTGGATTTTACAGGATCTGAAGAAAAATATGTGAGGAAAGATGGAGAGTCAGAAAGCAGAGGTTGTCAGTGGATCTGCCATGGGCTAACGTGGGGAGCTGCTGACAGCAGCTGAATCCGTGCTGGGTTTGTGAGGGTTTTTACCAACGGGAATTGTATCTGCAACCTATAAGTTATTTAGCAGGTCCAGACCTACAGGCCTTTCTCAGTGTACTGATTTTCCAGTGAAGTCACAGGCAAGACAATCAAAATCACAAAAAAACCCCAAAAAGCTCCCCAACATAATTCTTACTTTCCTGATAACCCAGATAAAATTTTGACTCCTACAACGGAGTCATACACCGGGAGATTTCAACAATGCCTCGTCACAAGATGCACAGCTCTGCAAAGTATCCATTCTGAAGCAGTTCTGCCAAATTCCAAGAGAAAATTGCATAACATGAGAAGGAGCAAACCGCAGCTGAAGCTTCATCATCCACAGTGGCAGCTGAGCGTGGACGTCACGAGTTCTTCCATACCCAATGGCATCGTTTCCATTTTCTTTGGACTGTAGTAGTGAAAGAATAAACATTTCAGAAGGTTCAAATGAGACCTTTGAGTGCCAGCACTGAGTCCTGTGAGGTTCGGATAAACTGACAAAATAACATCCTGCAGAAGCTGTGCCTGGGACAAACCACCGTTCCTGTGTTCGTGTTCTGGTGGTTTTTAGCACAGGGACCACTTTAAACCTTGGTCTCTGTCCAGGCACCAGTACCAGCTCTCCCATGACTTTATGTTTGCGTCTCTTTCTTCCTCATCAAGGGAAAATTTCCAGGTTTGTTCCTTTTAACTTTGTTCATGGTAGCACTCTTGACAGAAGGACTTAGTGTCTATTTAATGTCTTTGCAAGGAAAAGAGAGAAACTTCTCGGTTACATAAAAGTTTGTATCAAAATTCAAGAATCCGGATTAATTATAGAAGACTTTGCCCTGTATCATTCAATTTGTTTGAATAGCTTTAAAGATTAAGCAGATCCAAGGCCTAACAGAACCAGAGCCAGTAAGACAATAGCTGAGATTTTCCTTTGAAACAAAATATACAGGTGGTTTCTGTGAGTTTCTGTGTCTATCTGCCCGGCTTTTTTATTTTTATGTCGTATCCAATATCACAGAACCTGGCAGTAGAAATCATATAGCAATTTGTGAAAGCTTGTTGCTGTTCTAGATATCATATAGTCTGTTCCACACCAGCAAAGACAAAACCAATGCCTTTACTCCTCGAGTTTTCATTCAAAAGGATAATGATCTCTGGTAACAAAATATTTGGCAGTAGCATTATTTAAAATGCACAGAGGAAATGTTTGTCCCTAATTCAAGGGACTGTGGTCACACAGCCTCTATTCACTTGGTATTTACCAGCGAATGCCAAAGGCTAATCTGCAAAAAGCCCAGTAACAGAGTTAAGTTTATCACACTCCATCCTTAACCCATCCCATTGTAAGGGAGGAAAAAAATAGTAATTACTGAATTTCTTTGTGGCCAGAGAACTTATAAACCTCGTTATACCCAGCAGGCTCTAATGGCTCCTTCGGTAAGTATCTAATTAAGTGGTTGGGGTGTTGGGTTTTTTCTTTCACAGCATACTTTTGTGTTTTAAAATCCCTTTGCATTAAACGACTTCTCGAGTTTTCCAAATTTCTCACACACACAGAAGAGGGAAGTGAGAAAAAAAGTGGAGGGGAGATTTCGGTCGTGGGAACAGGAGGCAGAAACGAGGATTTGCAAAGGCTAAAGGCAAATCCTCCCCAAAATCTCCATCTAAAACACTGAAACCCGCAGCTACGGTCTGCCTGGGACCGCTGGCTTTCTAGAAGGGGGAAATAAAGCCAGCCCGAGGGGAATGGCTGCGTTTGGGGAGGGGAGGCCGCTCCCCCGAAGCCCAAGGCGATTACAACAGCTCGAGGGCTTTGAACGGCGCAAATTCGGAGCTTGGGCAGCTTTACCCGCTCGGCATCCCTCGCCCGCCGGTCCCCGCCGCCGCGAAATGCCGCTCTACCCAGGAGCGGCGGAATGCGCCGAGCGGTGCTTGGCGAGCGCACGATCGGGATGGGGAGAAACTGCCCCGGGGCGAGGGGAGAGGAGCCGAGCATCCGCCCCGCTCCCTCCTCGCCTTCGGGAGGGATGTTTGGCTTCGGAGGGGACGGCGGGAGGTGAGAAAACTTCGGATCTCAGTCCCGGAGAGCCCGGGGAATGCTACCTGCTCCCGGGAAAGCTATTTGCTCCGGGAAAACTACGCGCTCCCGGCAAATGCCTCACAGCGAGCCACGGGGCCGGTCCCTGCCGCTGCCCACCGCGGTCCCAGCGGCCACCGCGACCCCGCAGCCTCGCTGCTCCTCCGGGCACCGCAGGGATACTCCCGTCCTCCCGGCCGAGCTTGAATCCCGCGAGTTAATAGGTTGGATTTTTTTAATGGAGACATGTCGATGTGCCGGAGATGGGCTGGAAGGGGCTGAGACCCGCAGCCCGGCTCGGTCCCGCATCCCGGCTCGGCCCCGAGAGCACCTGCCCCGGCCCCGAGGCTGCGGGTCTCTGCCGGGGCGGCTCCTTCCCTGCGCCCCCGATCGCTCCGGCCCCTTCTCCCTCGTTAGGGAAGTGTTAGAAAGTTGCTGAAGTGCGAAATGAGCCTGCGAAACCTCGTTGTCCTCATTAAACTCTGACAAGGAGGGTGACAAGAAGCAGCGGAGGGGAAACAATGCGGCAGTGTTGGGGAGAGCCCCGCGCCGGGGCAGCCTTTGTGCCCGCACACAAAAGCTCTTGTTTGCATGTGTTAAAGTCCATTAAACCGCGGCAGCCCCAGGTGCAAACGCCAGCCCGGAGAGGCCGCGCCACCTTCCGCGCCCGCTGAGCGCGGCGGCCGNATTAACAAACATGGGTGGGTTTCGCTCTCTGTGCCCCCAGATTCGCCTGTCCCCCGCCTCCCCGTCAGTGGAAGCGACGGGACACAATGTCGCCTATTGTGCTGCCCAGCCCCTCACCCGAGGGGACACGATGGGACCCCGCGCGCAGCCCAGGGTCGTGGATGCTGACCTGCTGCCAAAGAGCCTGCTGGACAGGGACAGTGGTATGGTTTTTTTCCACTGTGGACGCTGGAACACACCAAATCCTCACAGAAAGTACCCCCGAGGTTAGGAGCAGAGCAGTTTCCTGACTCCTGGTTCAAACAGCAAAATTCAACCCAAAAGGTGGAAAACAGAGGAATTGTGCAAAGAATAGCCACAAAAAAAAAAAAAAAAAAAAAAAAAAAAAGCCTTGCACGGTTCGAAACCTACAAAAACAACCTCAGCACAGTGTTAGTGTTTCATATGACTGGCATGGCACTTTATCCAAGAAAAAGTATTTCCAGGTTTTGTTGCAACAAGTCCACATCACTTTATCCCCAGTGGTCTGCCAGGGATCTGCCCCGCGGCTATTTTAAATTGTGCTGCTAATAACAATTCATTACAGTTGATAGAACTGGGAGACTTGCCTTTTCTTTTGCAATTAGACATAAAGGCTCTGATCTGGCAAATGCCCTGCACTGTGAGCATGTGAGTAGTTCTGCTGAAGTCATCTGGGACTGTTCATGTGCTTAACATTAAGCTCGTGTGGGTTTGCAGGATCAGGGTCTGAGATGGGGTCATCTTTAAGGATGTTTGTTTACCTGCTCTGTTCTGTATTTTCTAGACTCACGACGGCGCCCTGCAAAACCATTTCTCTAGGAAGACCTGGAGTGTCTCGAGTCAGCTGGGCACAGCTCACAAGTAGCATTCTGAAACCAAGTGATCCTTCCCGTAAACAAAAATGGTTTGCAGGAGCTTGATTCGGGAAGACATGATGGCACCGGGTACGTTGCATTGCGAACCGTTCAGCTGTGTGAGCCTGTGTGTACTGAGGCGTTAATGCAGAACTGTTGGGCATTGGGCCCAGAACAGATGTGATGATGAGTGAGAGCAAAGAGACAGGGAGGAAGGAGCAGAAGAAGAAAGCACATTTTAGTCTTCTCAATTCTGCCTAGACAACCACTGCTTCCAAAACCTGGGCACTGTCCCCAAATGCCTCTTATCAAGAGAAAGTAGGAAGCAACATGATCTGTGGAGAAAACAAACATATTTGTTTTCTTCATTTGCCAATCCTGCAAACAATAGCTGTTTGTAGGCAAATAATCCTCAGGTCTGCATCGCCAGATCAATGCAGGGAGTGGTTCCCATCGCCCGCGGTGCCAGACACCCTGAATGGTTTGGAAGGAAACAGGTCCTTGAACTTCTTCACAGCACAGACGCTATCTTAGTAGGTTATCTCGCACTTGCTTCTGTTCCTGCTCCCACTCTCCTCGTCTTCCAATGCTTGGCCTGGCAGGGAGAAGTGAAGACTAAAGGAAATAGACCTTGTTTTAATAGAAAAGGCTTCAAAATGTTCAGCTGTTTGTTATTTCCTTGCCACTTACTTTTCCAATTTACTTTTGGAGCCAAGCTAGCTAAAGGAAAGGCCAATCCTTGTGCACAGTCGCAGTTTAATACCTATGATATGCATGAAGAAAATTAATTTGACTGAGGATTTTGCTTCATGAAGTAATTACAGTGCAAAGCATAAAAAGGCTGTGTTTTGTCTTGAGCCGCCAAAGTCCTGGTTTGCATCATGAGGTCATGTTTAGGATTACAAATGTTTGCACAAATAGCATCTTACAGTATCTCACATCACCTCTCTCCACCTTTACTGACAGGATTTTTGGAGATGGAGAGGAACAGGATAAGAAACTCTTCCTCAGTCCCAGATGTATTAAAATTGAAGTTTTACCCACAGGGCATGAGAAGGGCATAAATACAAATGGCAGGGTGCTGAGTTCATGGGGCTGCTCAGACTCCAAGATATATCAAATGTCTACAACCCGTCTTCACTACCACCAGTGGAGAAGGGCTGTAGGCATCAGCACAGCCCAAGTGAAGTTGGATTGATTCAAGAAAACCCTCGCATAAGACATACTATTTCCATGGTATCTTCAGGACAGTTTGATCTTTTTTAATCTTGATTTTTTAAGGCACCTCTCTGGATTCAAATCCTTTTGAAACTGTATGTGAATACTTTGATAAACTGAGTAGAACTGGTTCTGGTAAAACATGGCAGAGTTTTCCATTAATTTGGTGATATTTGCAATGTCTTTCACAACTGAAGCAGGAGTTCAGTTATCACTATTTGGCAGCCCGAAAATATTTGGAAAAACGAAGTAAATCAAAATGTGCTGGCAAAGCACTGTCTCGCTGTCTTCACTTGGCCAGTCCCTAACAATCAGTCACTTCCGCTACCAGGGAGCCCATAAAATGCCAATCACATCACAGTTCAAAACAGTCCATCCAGTCTAACCTGTATCACAGTAAATTTGCTCAAGACTGATGAAATTTATGGATTTTAAGTTTGATTAGAAAAATTAACTCAAATTCTAGAGAACTACCCACAGAAAAAAAAGTTACAGGAATGGTAAATTTATAAAAACCCAGAAAATTCCCTGATTAAAGTCACTGGGGAGCAATGCCCACTCACCAGCCTTACCTTGGTGTTTAGGTAGGAGACTTTTAGATTGGCCTTGTGCTATGACTGCTGGAGCTGAGATCTGAATGTCTGTCATTAAAGCACTCAGGCTGTGGGTGACACGCACTGGGCATCTGAAATTATGAAGACCCTTTATTTAATTCATCACTGCCTGCCTTCTTTCCTCACTGATAATACAGGGTCAGCATCCTCTCAAAATTACTGGAAAAGGAAACAGTGCATGTGAAACTCTCAGACACTGCTGTCATGAGCACCATGGAAAAACCATACGGAAATGAATAATTTTGTGCCCAAAGCACAGTTTGAATAACAGGCAGTAAAAAGCCCCTTCGCTGCACATTAAACAAGAGGAGAATAAATCATGAAGGGAGCTGCTCCCTCAGGAGCAGCAACCATTGCCAATGCAGAGTGAGGGGGATGCCTGTAGGAAAAGGGTGTGGATAACTCAATTACAGTTCATCTGGATGAGGAAAACCAGGCAAATTCTGGACACTCTGGACTGTTGAATGCTGGAGTGCACAGCCTCAGTAGCCTTTCGGAGTATATTGTTTCACACACGTATTTATCTTTGTGTGTGCATGGGCTTCAGGGTATATGGAAAATAAGTGGGATAAGCTTTGGCTCTGTGCCAGGCTGACTGCTCTACACAGCTATGGGACTGCTGGTCAGCTGGAAGCACAGGTTGAGGTCTAGATAAAAAAAAAAATCTTTGAAATATCAACTGATCAGTTTGTAGAGTACCTTTCAATGGCTACAGCACCACTGGCTGGGCAAATACAGCCCTCTAATACGTGCCCCACTGCCAAATCTGGCTTCATGGGGCAGGATGCCACAGGGGTCTAGAAACACCTGGGAATCCAGGTAGTCTGGAGAGGTCTTCAGTGACCCTGTGTATACAACTCCCTGCACTCCTGGGCTGGAGCCAGGACATAAGATACAGCAGAGTGTATTTGGAGGAGTTACCACCAGCAACATCCCCTTCATTAAGGTTAAATGAGGTGGGGAAGTCAGAGAAATTAATTCCTACAGGGACCCTTGGCATCTGCAAAAGATAGGGAGACAGCTACATTATAGCAGGAACGTGTCCTGTGGCTGTGCTTGGCACAGACAGGCAGAACAGCGCAGAGAGCTGTGGTCAGGTCTCGCTCACTGGGGCAGAATTAAGAGTGCACATGTCCGACCCAACAGTGGGAAGGTGAACTTTGTTCTGCTTGGCAGAGAAGAGCAGGTGTACTGACAGCCTAAAAACTTTCTGTGAGATACAGTTCTGCAGAGCAGCTCCAAGGAATTCACAGCCGCTGCTGTCACTGCAGCAGGTTAAGGACACGAATGGCAGAGATCTCTGCAACAGGAGAACACGACAGGGTGACTCAGTAGCGATGTGACCTCTCGTCAACAAACGCTTTTCCTCTTGCTCATGTTTCTGACACATTGATCAACTGTTGCAAACTTAGGTAAAACCCATTTTTTCAGTGCTTCTCTCCAAGTGGTGTCCTGCCCCTCCTGAAGCACAAAAATGAATGTAAAGGGTCTCACACTTTTTCTCATCAGGGCTTTGCTGTTGCTTTTAGGGCTTCTCCCATTCAGCAGTCTGGAGACGTGAGTGTTTCCACCTCTGTGGATCTGGTATAAGCACACAAGACACATCTGGTGACAAAAGACATATCTCTTCTGGGAGTGGTGAAGTTCCCACTTGTGAGAGGATTGAGTTTGCCCAACAAGGGACCAGTTGGTGTCCACAAAACTCTTTGACAGCGAAACATTCTGTTATTCTTCCTGTGATGTTACCAGAGGAAATATTGCACACAGCTAGATACATCCATTAAAGTCTCTTATTTCAGCTCATTCACATGTCACTGACTAACCATTCATTCACTCTGTACAACCTTTTAAAAGTCTTACACATCCCCAAACCCTGTACATGGAATTTCTGCCTTGGATGTATCTCACACTGCACCAACATTAACTCAAAGAGGCAATAATTTTCCCAGGAGTGTCCTGTATAAAATCTTCCTCATCAGAGATAAGAGACAAGGTCATTCCACATGAGACAACCTACTGGAATGACTCTTTAGACACTGCTTGTTCTGGAACTTCTTATTCATCATTCTTCTCATCCTGATATTTTGTCCTCTAATTGCAAAAGTATTTCCCACTTCCACTGAGTGTTTCTGCGGGCTAGATACAGACAGAAATGGATAAACTCCTCTTCGTTTGGACTAGGAATACATTGGGATTTGGCTAAGAGATTTCTTCTAGCTTGGGTGCGTTTGTAGCTTTTGTGGGAAATAGCAACTGGACAGTTAAAAATGGAGAGCTTAGAAATAGGCATTTCTGCACCAATCACATCAGATAGGTTTTCACCTGGGCAGAGGACTCCAAAAATATCCTGCAAGCTTCAGGGAGTGGGGGTTGATTCCTGAAGGTGCTTTCCCTTCTGAATCAGTATTAACTCTACGCCACTGTGATATCATGGGCTATCTGCCTTTGGAAGTTCTGAGTATTTTTAAGCATTCTAACAGCAAAGCGCTGACTATTGCTGGGGATTACAGACTCTGCGGAACATTTTGGAAGATAACTTCTGGCACCTTGCCACTTGTTATATGGAAAATATGTTGTATTATCTTTCATATGTGGGGGGGGGTGTAAGGGTGCTCCGAGTGTCCTGGCCCCCAGCCTGCAAAGACTTACACATATTTTATGCAGAATGAAGTTAAGCAATACATAATGAACTTGTTCAGGCGCAGAGCCTAGATCTGTCACTTTAGACATGTTCCATATCCTTTAGGACTTCTCGAAAGACAGCATCTTTCTCAACGTTCCAAGTATGCTACTATGAACGCCGTCCTGGAGGATGTGTGGGACATAAATATGCTGGTTATCAGTGTAGGACATTTCCAGTGGAAGGGCCTGGTCCTGGCCCATCTGGCTGGAGTCCTTTGACTGGGATAGTCAGACTGGGGTGGTCAAGCTGGTCCTAGACTCCTGTACGTACACAGGATGTGGAGGAGCTGCTGTCAGATGCACATCAGATATTTGATGTGAAGTTCTTCTCTCACAATCAGTCCTGGAAAGCTCTCCAGAGGCAGTGAGTGAAGAACAGGGTGTAGCAGGTTGGGGTAAGGATGTTAGGGCACCAGGCGTGGCAGAAAAGGGCCATTATTGTCTAGAGACAGTGGCGGTATTCCTTTGGAGACCCCTTCAAGGGTCCTCCTGTGACTGCCTTCTGGGTGGATTTGGGTGGGATGTGGAGGTGGAAGGCGGCAGAGGGCACATCCTCCCATGCCCACCCCAGTGCCACCTTTTGGGAGAAGCCAGGGTGGCTGCTGTGCTCCCCAAAGCCCAGCTGGGCACATCCGAGTCCCCTCCTTCACTGCCCTCAGCTGCAAGGAGCCCTGAGGGAGCCCCACGGCAGCCCTGCCGGTTTTGTGGGGAGCAGCGTCCGCGCCTTGTGTGGAGCTCTGAGGGAGCCCCGCGGGAGCGCTGAGGGGAGCACTGCGGGCAACACCATGGGGAGCCCTGAGGGAGCAGTGTCAGAGCCCTTTGGGGAGCCCTGAGCGACTCTTTGGAAACCCTGAGGGGAAGCCGGAGGGAGCCCTTTGGATTCTGCGGAGAGCCCTGCGGGGAACCCTTTACGGCCTGAGGGGAATCCCTTGGAAGCCTGTGGAGAGCCCTTCGGAAGCCCTTTGGGAGCCTGAGGGGAGATCTTTGGGCAGCCCTTTGGGAGCCTGAGGGGAGATCTTTGGGCAGCCCTTTGGGAGCCTGAGGGGAGATCTTTGGGCAGCCCTTTGGGAGCCTCCGGGGAATCCTTTGTGGCCCCTCCGGGGAATCCTTTGTG
>VZTX01018101.1:25603-104231 GCA_013400915.1 Pardalotus punctatus | reverse complement strand
GGGCCGGCGGCCAATGGGGGCGGGCGCGCGGGCGGCGCGCGGGGCGCTCTTAAGGCGGCGCGGGCGCTGTCAGCGGGCAGAAGGCGCGCGGGCTCGACGGCGGGGCCATGGCTGCCCTCAACGGCGCCGTGGAGAACGGGCAGCCCGACAAGAAAGTGCCGCCGCTGCCGCGGCCCCTGCGCAGCCTGGAGGTGAAGTACACCAAGGTGAGCCCCTCAGGCATGGGGCGCTGGGCGGCGGGGGGCTTCGCCGTGGCGTTGCTGATGCTCGGTGGAGTCAGAGTAGTGGTGAGGTGTCATGTTTTTAATACAAAATGTTCACCCTCAGTGTTGTTTTATTTCGCTTCTTTTATTCCTTCTGCTGTCTGAGACAGTAGGTTTATGGAGGTTTGAGGTTGAACGAGCAGTTGACAGTGACATTTCTAATGGTTGCCCCAATTGCTAATGCCCAAAACCTAACTTTTTCTTTTTGATGAAATAACTCCATCAAAGCTGTTGCACTGCCCTAGGTGCCCTGGGCTCTTCTCCCTGGCCCTGCTGCCTGACGCCATCTTCCCCTCCCAACCCACCCGTGAACGCCTCCAGCTCCCCGCTGGTGCTCAGCAAAATCCGATTTGGATGGGGTGAGCCTGGGCAGGGCGAGGAGGGGTTTATCCCTGAGGAAGCTGCTTGCTGGGGTTGTGTTCAACTGTCCTTGACCCACGGCTCCCCTGTGGAGATGTGGCTTGGTGCCAGCAGTAGGTTTTGGGTGGTGGTGAGCACAGGGAGCCTGGAGAAAGGCCATTGTCCAGTGGGATGGGGCCTTGGGGAATGGCTCTGCCATGAGACTGGAGCCATCCTGTAGCTCCACAAGAGGAGCGGTGCTCATGTTGGTGACTCTTCCTCCCAACTCCACGGCCTCCCCGCAAGATGAGGAGTCGGGCACCGAGCCCTTATAAACCCTCACTTCTCCGCTCTCCATTGAGCTTCCCTTTAAACAGTTGTTCCTGACCTTTTGCTATAAACCAAAGGCTCCTGAGCTTGATCTCGCCATCCCTCAGAGGTAAGTCTGGCATGGAGCTGAGCACGGCTGCAGAAATCCCTGCTCGCAACGCAGCTGTAGCTCTGTGATCACCGAGTCGCTTTTTGTTCCACAACAGCCTGACCCGCTGCCTTGCGCAGTGATGAAAATGTCCCGGCTGGTTATGCTGCTGAAAAGCCTCAACTTCCATAATTTCAACTTTGTGGCAGTACTAAAAGAGCTGAAGGGGATGAATGAGTGTGTTACTGTTGCATTTTTGTGTTAAGTATTAAGAAAAAACAGAATTTGAAGTTCCTTCCCTTTCAGTGAGGAGTGAAGAGAGATAGCTTATCCGGCAAGGTGTTGATTTAAATTATGCATCCAAAGTACTGAAACAGATTAGCAATTAGGAGTAATCACTGGACTAGATTAATTTTTAACATCCCAAATTTATCTATTCTTTGTTTGTCAGATAAACTTGTCATTTAGCAGCAAATTGGATCTGCAGCTGCTGATTGCAGAATGGCGTAATGCTGCACAAACAGCTCTTTCCTGCGTCCAAAATGGACACGGCCATTTGAGTTCTTCTTAAACATCCAAATGTTCTGGTTTTTGTTATTTTTATTGTTGTGAACACTTTTAAACACTCCTTGGGGATCTTATCCTGCAGCCGTGTATGTTTTAAAACATGCAGTTTATGCTCCACAGTTTTGCCAGAGATTGTGAGCGCTAAAAGAGTCAAGGTAGTATCTTTAAAGTGGAAACCAATGTAAATTAAAAGTGGGAGTTTGATATTTGATTTGATGCTCCCGGTGCATCTGAGAAAATAATGAGCAGCAGTCAATTTTCATAAAACTGTGAGGATTTTGTGCAAGCTCTGAGTTTCACCAGATGTTTACAGCTGACAGAACGCTTCCCTCTGCTTAGTGGAGGTTTTTATTTTTGGTTCTACCAGTTACGGGGCTGGGGGAGAGGCAGAATTTTTTGACAAAGATCTTACTTATAGGGCAGCTTAGTGCTTGTCATGGGTGTGTGATGGAAGTGATCTGTCCACAATTCCTTGTCTCAAATTCTGGCTATGAAGCATGAACTGCTGATATATTATTCGATTTGATTTCAATTCCTGGCACCAAGGACTCGGGATACGCGGTGGATTCCCAGAATGATGCCAGTGTATGTGTTACATTTAAAAACAGCCTGATCCTGTCACTCTTGTGTTTTACTACTTGGTAGGAACATCACTTTCCCATAGAATTAATGTTGAATGCAAAGGAAAAATCAGTATCCTTCCCCAATCCTTAGTTTGTGAGTGTATACTTGACACTGTAATTGTACGGTTCCTGTTACATATCCCACATTTATAGTGTGACTCATTTTCATTAGTGAAACAAAGGAAAACTGAAGTTAAAATGTGTAAATGTTAAAATGTAGCACTTGGATAACAGAGGTACTTGGGGAGCATTGGTGTCTTAAACCGGAGTTAGTATTTCTAATATTGTATCTTTTCTTGTGACTTCCCTTGGCAACATTTTGGGTGAAATTTTCTTTTTTTTTGGCCTGTGTGAAACAGGTGGGTCCAGCAGTGTAGCTTCTACCCCAATTGCACTTTGGATGCTTTATGCAGAAATAATAAGAAAATGTCTTTTCACAAAAAAAAAAAAACTGCCCCAGGAAAGAAAACTATGACCCAAAGCAGTGGGAATTCTGAATATAAGAGATGCAACATTAATCTCCTGGTGGTGTGTAGAGACTCATAAACAAGATTGCAAATGTGGATGGCTTCCAAATAAAAATACTAGCTTACAGCCACTAGCAGGCTACTAATAAAGATTACTTCATCTAATCTTATTTAAAGTGTATTTATAAAATATAACACTGCCAAGTCAGATCACAGCATGGATAAGATGCATGTTGAATCAATTAATTGTATATAGGTATTCATGTTCTGTTTACAGTGAGTAACAACACTCCAGTATTTAATGCATTTTCAGTTACGCAACGCTGGGACTGTTTGTTCTTGCTCTGGAAATGCAATATTTTGAAACACTTAAATCTTGTCACAGATGACTCCAAGTGACGTGGGAGGCTTGATCTGGCCTGTGACAAGGCATGGTTGGGTAGAACCGAGCCAGAACGCGCCTCCTCCAGGCACTGCCAGAGAGGGGAGCGAGCTGTGGAGGTAGCCCAGGGCTGGGCACGAGCAGCCAAGTAATGATTGTACAGTGGCATGAAACGAGGGCCTGCTTTTGCCTGAACCATGCAAGTTTCTCTTGGTGTCTGCTTGCTGTTCCCATGGAGATGTATTTCAAAAACTGCCCGTTTCTCATTGCCAAACCCTGGTGTTGTACTCTGTGGGACCCATCCTCTGCCTCAAAACTGGGCGGGTGCATGAAGTTTGGAGAAATGCTTCTGTATTGCCAGCAGTCTCCCTGGGAGAGAGACTGAGCACACTTGACTGCTGTGGATGGAAGCTGAAGAGCCTCTGGACCTTTGAGGGGCACTTGTGGGTTTTTTTTTGCCTGTTTCAGTTGTTTTTCTTTCTCCTGCCCATCCCACTCCCCTTGTTCTCTCTTCAGATATTTATTAATAATGAATGGCATGAATCTACAAGTGGAAAGAAGTTCCCCACCTACAACCCTTCAACGCTGGAGAAAATTTGTGACATTGAGGAAGGAGATAAGGTAAGTGTTGGACAAGCAGCGCAAAAGACATTTTTCCAGGGGATTCCTTTTTGTAGGGAAACACACAGAGGAAAAGCTGGCTTTTCACAACAACATCCGTCTGGTCAGACTGAGCTGGAGGTCTGGGCCACTGGATGTGCTGCTCAAGAATTACATGGGTTGGGTGGGATCAATCCTGTCCAGCTTGTCAGAGGCACTTTCCCTGGTAGGAACTGGCTGCTGAACACTCTCAGAGGAATGAGACTGAGCATCATTCTTGTGGCATAGACTGGAAGGAAGCAGTCAGTCGGGGAAATAACAATGATGGTGTGTGCACATCCCTGACGGGACTTGGGCCCCGTGTTGGGGGTGGTTTATATGCCAGCTGCAGGGCAGCCTGTTGGAGATACTGAACTGAAACTGTCCCTTTTTTAAACACAGTCAACAAATAACCTGAGGGCTTGGGGGAATTTAAGCTCAGTCATGCAAACATTGACCGCTTGCTGCTGGAGATGTGGTGCTGCTTTTCCAGCTGGTGTTGTGGGTTCTGGCCGCCTGCACAAACGTGGCAGCTCTCACTGAAAACAAACCAGTATCTCAAGAGCTTTAGTAGTCTCTGGCTGGCCCTGGTGTGCTGTAGAGTAACCTGAGATGTAACTGCTTGGGTTTGGTAACAGTCTGAGGTAAGGAACAATCACATGTGATGCTTTTTTTTGTCCAAAGCAGCTCGTCATGTATGGGCCAGCTGGTCTGACCTATGGAAAAGAGCTGGGCCAAGATCTGGCTTTGTGCAGGAAGTCATGGGAAGGTGATTCACAGCTGCGGTGCTGTGCCAGGGCTTTGGTAGCTCGTTGCTGTGGGCAGTAAGTGATGGGCAGTGTGGCCGTTTCTGCCTGCACTGAGATCTTTCCTTTGTATTTAAGCTTGTCCAATGCTTGTGAGGCAGCCTCCAAGACTTATTGCCACTGGGGATCTGTGCATCTGTGGGGCAATTACACATCGAGGCAGAACCAAACATTATGTGTAATGTCTTTATCCTGACTGGGTAGGACACAACTGTGTTTAATTGCAGTGGCATGTAAACACTGGAATTGAAGCTGACTCTGATGCAACTGTATTTTGATAGGCAGAAACCATGACGTTGTTATTGTTCCCTGAGCTAAGTGTCTTCTCGAGCAGCTACAGAGTATTACATGAGCATTTTGTGCCTGCTTCTTAATGTTGGCTAAAGAAAATTGTTATACAGAACAAAAAAGGCCACTTTTGCAGCTTACCTGCTTGAGATTTGTCCGTGTCTGAATTCAGCTTCTAGCTTGCAGGAGAGTCACTGTAAACTCTTCCAGCAGTGGTACGCTCTCCTCCTGGATACTCAGTATAGGTGACTGACTTCTTAGCGGAAATTGCAGCCAAGAATGTAAGCTAGCTGTGCTTTGGGTGCTGAAAACCTCTTCTACTCCTATACATCACACTTTTTTAAACAATTTTTTTCTCTAAGTAGGTTTTTCCAAGAAACTGAGTGGAGATTAGACCTGGATCTCGATTAATTAAAAAAGAGTCATAGGCAACCACTGTCCCCAGCTAGCTGTTTGCCTTCTGGTGGCACTTGACCATGTCCCACTCTCTTCTGGCAAGTTAAGATCCCTGAGGCTTCCCTTGCTCTGGTTCATCCCCTCCTGGGGCTGTAACTTCAGTCTGCTGGAGTCACCACAGGAAGTGGTGAGTTGTGTTTGGTGGTGCTTTCCAGTGTCTTGTCCCCCTGTGCCACTGTACTTCCTGTGCTGGCCAGTGCCACTGCAGGGGTGGCAGTTCCTGGTACTGCCTTTGGCTTCAGCTGTGCTCTGCCAGGTTTGGCTCTGCCTTCACAGCAGGCTGGGAGCAGAACTCCCCTTCCCAAGCCCTGAAGAGAAACCTGCCCCTCCCTGGCCATGCGAAGCATTTTGCTTAGGCTGCACGTGAGGGGTGGAAATTTGGCAGCCGATATCTCAGTGATGACAGTTTAGTCTGGTGCTGAAACTTGGCCAATGCTTTATAAACCTAGAAGCAAAGGTTTTGTTGTCTGTTCTTTAGTTACAGAATTGTCCTTGATGGGACAGTTGAGGGATAAAGAAAAGTCTGTGTGGAAAAAGAAACCCTGAAAATAAAATGGTGGATGTTTCCACTGGGTACTGGGAGGCTTTTTACCTCATGATTAAAAGCTTAGTGTCCAGCTGTTTGCCAGGTTGATAATGGAAAAGGAATAACTCTGGTGCTGTCCCCAACACTTGGAGACAAGCTTTTTCTATCTAGCAGTTTGCTGGCATCCACCAAGGGCAGGGGAAAAGTGCTTCTTCCTCAAAGGAGTGCCCAGCTCAATTGCCACAGAGCGTGGGCAGTGGGTCCATAGCTGTGACTATCGAGTCTGTCATGATCATTTCTAAGCAGTTCACTCTCATGTGGATCTCTGAAGGGTTGTGAGAGGGATTTGTTCAGTCAGCCTGTCCCCCTCAGACTGTAGTGGCAGGCTGAGATAAGACCACAGCAGACTTGCAATAATGATTTTGGACACTTCAGGCTGTAATGGTGCTGTTTGTAGCTGTTTTGAACTTGAGTCTGGAAGTTAAAGCAGTGCAATGTGTGGACTGTTTGCAGGGGAGTTGGTCAGGGAGCCTCTTCTAACTGAGAAACTGTGACGTGCTCATGCCCTATGTCAGAAAGTGCCTTTTCAGAGATGTGCACAGGGGAGGCTTTTTGAAGAAGTCAGGAGTTGAATTGAAGAAAGATGTCTCCAGTGGGTGTGCCCCATTCCTGGGATGTCTCCCCACTGGAGCACTCTGGGGCACCCCGAGATTGAAGCATAACAGGACTTTTTTGCAGGTATTTTCCCCACTCACAGAGCCAGTGGGGTGATGGTCTGCACTGTGCTCTGCAGCCTGCTGCTGGGGCAGGAGGGAGGAAAAGAGGGCAGAAGAGAGAAAAGGAGCAGCAATGAGCAGGACTTGAGCTAGAGAAGGAAGATGGACGAGGCAGCTTAGAACAAAGAACAGTGTTCAGTTTATTCAGGGGGGAAGGTATGTGATTGTGTAATTAGGGGTTGTATCATAACTCAAACATCCCAGGTGGGTATGAAGGTTTGCAGGCATTTCCCAACGCTGTACAGACTTTGCAATCTTAATATTCTCTTAGAGGAACTTTTTATGTAATGCTCAGTAAATCTGTTATAGATCCAAGCAGAGCACCAGGATGCATGGATCCTCCTCCTGCTGTGGTTTTGAACACCATGGGGTGTTCCTGGCACCCTGACAGTTAGGAGTCACTTTGTCACGCCTTGTGCCTACCTATTGCAACATGCCTGCAATGAACATGCCATTCAGACTCCCCTAATGCCTAGTCATAACAGGATGGATTAAGAATGGCATTTCAGCCTTCCTGAAGAATTTCCTTGTTTTTGCTGGTCTCTCAGGCCTATTGAGGCTGTGCAGGCAGGCTCTCAGGATAGCACTTGGTGGTGCTACCCCGAGGGTGTTTAGGGAAAGCCTGTTTGCTTGTGCGATAGTGACTGCAGGCTCCAAGCCATTATTTGCACCCAGAACGTCTGAGAAAGATGGTTGTCCTCATCCTTGTCTCTACAGGAGCTGCAGCAGGGCACTTGTGCTCCCATTTTTAGAGGATGGGGAAGATCTGGGCATGCACTGAAGTCCTCTGCCCACTCAGTCATCTCACCCCTATTCTGAGCAGCAGGGTGGAGGGAAGACCCTCAGCACCAAAGGCATTGTATCACTGCAGATCCAGTTCCCTACACATCAGTGCTCCCAGCCTGGTTGCAGAGCTAATTAATTGCTGCTAAGGGAAGACTGGTTTAAACCTGACATGCTTATGTTCCTTTGTCTGCTCTGTCACATAAAATATTGCCTTCTTTCAGCTCAAGCCTTCATTCCAGCAGGCAGGATGGGGAGTACATAAGTGTGCAGTGGCTGGTGGTGCCTTCTGGCTTTTGTGATGTGCCAGTCTGAATCCAGATCAACTCCAGCAGAGTGAGCCATGCAGAGGCCTGTTGTGCCCATGGGTGATGGGCCCCAGGCAGGACCTTCCTGTCTGTGCTCAGTGGCTCTGGACACCTCTGCCTCACCAGCATCCCTTGCTGGACCAGAGCCATTCTGTGTCAACACAAGCTTCCCCCAATGGCTTCCCATCAGTGCTCTTCCAAAGGGCTGGATTTCTTTTCCTGACGGTATAGGTCAGACTATTTCAAAGCTGTGTGACTTCTTTGTAAAGAAGAGGAGCCAAATTTAATGTGAGATACCATTGCCTTTGGTGATGACTTGCAGTTTTGACTTTAAGAAGGCAGCATGTATCCCTACAATATTTTTTCTTGATTGAGCACCACACATTCCCCTTTAAGGGGGAGAGTGGCCAAACCTTGTTGGATCAGTGCAGAGGCTTATTTCCTAATTGTATCCAGACAAGACTTGAGATAAGGTATAGAAGAGAGCAACTGGTGAAGTGCTGTGAGGAATGGTCAAAGTCTGACACCCTCCCTCCTTTCCCACTCTTTTGAGCCATATGAGGTGCAAGTTCTCCATCAGGTGAAGTTTGGGCTGTGCCAGGCATTCCATACAGCAGGAGTCTGTCCAAAGCTTTATTTGTGCTTGGGGTACAGCCTTGGGCTCGTGGGTGTTGATGGCGGTGTTCCCATTGATTCCATTGGATCGGGAGGGTGCCATTGGGTTCACTTTTTTAATCAATGTATGAGAGGTAAAGGGAGGAGTCCAGGGCACACTGTGGTCAGAGCAAATGTATGAAGCTCTGGGGATGATGGTGTGGGAAGAGAGGGCATTTGCTCCTCATCTGGGTAGTAACTTGGTTAAGCAGTGCTATATTTGGTCCAGGGCATGGTAAAGCTGTTGGGAGATGAAGGGAGAATGACACTAAGTGTGTGTAGGTGAAGTGTCTTTCTCATAGCACTGAACAGCAAAACCTTTCCCATCTGGCAGGAATGGTCTGGAAATGTGTTCTAGGATCTAAGGGAGATGTTTAGTGTGTTAACTTTGTTTGGTCTGGGTTCCAGGGGGACTGAATGGTGCGATCTGAGCTGTAATTGCTTCCCTGGGTAAAATCTTGATCTCATGGGGGATTTTCCTGCCCACACTTGTTTAGAGGAGGATAATTCATGAAGGCCAGTGTCTTGTCATGCTTCTTCATCCTCCCCCAGTGTCACATCCTGTATTGGCAGGAACATAATTCTGGATTATTTTATAAACAAGTCAGTTACATTAAATTGCCCTTGAAAGACCCTATTGGTATTCAGACCTCAAGGTTGTTTATGAGCACAGGCCAAACCTAAAACATATTCCAGGCTTGGATTCAAATCCAGGAGTAAAATGAAAGTGGTTTTGTTGGACAGCTCGGTTTTGGCCACCACAGCATCAACTAGGAAGCAGCCTGGGGGGGTTTCTGTGCCATTGTCCAGCTCCTTCCTTGTAACCTGAGGTTTTTTTGTGTGTGTTCTGTAGCCTGATGTGGATAATGCAGTGGAGGCAGCAAAGGCAGCATTTCAGAGAGGCTCTCCATGGAGACAGATGGATGCCCCAAGCAGAGGACGACTCCTGCACAAACTGGCTGATCTCCTCGAGCGGGACCGAGTCATCCTGGCAGTGAGTACTGGGAGCAGTGGTAAGCCAGCAGCAGTTGGCTGATAACTCTGCTCCATCCCTCTGGTATATCCGTATCTAATATTCTTCTTTTCTCTCCCTTTGTGACGGGCAGAAGAGTCCATACAGGAGTCATGGCTTTGTTCCTCTTTCTGCAGGATTTTAGGTGTCTTAGAAGGCTGTCAGCTCTTCTATATTGCTGACTTTTCCAAAACTTTAGCTAGTTATTGAAGTGATTAAAGATATTAACACTTAAATTTGCAAAGCAATATTTTTAAGTTTTTTCTTTTTTGTTTTAACAGTCATTGATGTTCATAGTTGTCTCCCAGCTCTTACCAAAAAAAAAAGACCAAAACAACCAAAATATACCAAACCACCACAGCCGGCTCATTCTTTATTACAAAAATGCAGGCAGGTTTGACTTCTGCGCAAATTCCTTCCCTTAAAACTGGGGGCAGAAAAGAGAATCCTTCTCTTAGTGGATATCATCCAAAGTTTAAAATGTGTGTAAGTGGGAACTCTTTCTTTCCCTAGTGAATGTACTGAGTACTCAGGAAAGTCTCTTTATAGCTGTGAAGCTGTGTTAACCTGGACTTTTACACTGAAGATCTATTGCTAATGATTCCATGGTCCTGCTGGTGCAGAGCAAAGGGATAAGAACCTGAGCTAAAATGTGCTCAGCTGGTAGAAGCCTTTGGACTCTACAGGCCTTGACCAAACAGCACCCACAGATCCTCAGCTTAGGGCTGCTGTCCCTCCCTACCTCAGCTCTTGGATCTGAGCACTCTGCAGTTCAGTGCTGCACTTTTCTCTCTGGAGAATGGCTTTTATGGTATTCCTTGCTGTTAGGTGTGCAGGTACCTGAGCCAGTGTCCTGCTGAGGTCAATAGGAACTAAGGTCCATGGGATGTGCTCAGGAGCCTGTGCCTATGGGACTATTTTGAGCTGGGTCTCTTTCCCCAACAGTGTCTCCCAACCACGTGACAACTTTCAGTTCCAGCAGGACAAAACAAAATATTCAGTTCTGAAGATGGTTTTGGCCAGCAAATAAGAGGAAAGAAAAATATATATATGCGTGTGAAGAAACCCTGTTTATTTTTTGCTCAGTTTTTGACGTGACTTTGGAGCACCCTCCTTTTTCCCCTAACCAGAACACTCACGCCAAGCTTTCTGCTGCCCTTCTGGTCTGGGAAGGCTTGTTTGGCATTTCTGTCTGCACTGCAGAAAAGCAGCCCTAGCTGCCTTGGCTGTGTGCTAAGCACTGACTTATAAAAATCAGTTGTTTTAGCAGACATTCAGTGGATAACAATCCTAGCCATTCCAAGGGGAATGTCTGTTCGAGTGCTGTTTGGACCCTAATGTCTGTGGAGGATGACAGGGTATGACTTCATGTGTAAACAAAGATGTTTCAATCTACCAAGGGATAGTACTTCCTTTATGGATGTGCTGGCCATTTGCACCAATATCCCATTTAATGACCTGAGTGGAGAACAAAGCATTCCCTGACCTAATGTCCAGAACAGTGTGAAGGACACAGGCTCAGCCTGGACTGTGTTTAGATCTGATCAGCACCGGTGCAGCTTCAGTGGAGCAACTTCTGCCTTGTCCTGGGCTCAGCACAGATCTGAGCCCAAAGGTTGCTTTATCAGAACTCTGTTAAAAATATGGTTTTTGTCGTGGGACAAAAGAGGATTTTTCAGAGGTTGGGTTTAGGCCTATGAAGTAGAAAAAATAGTTTGTATTTTTTTTTTTTTTCCCCTCATAGTAGGAAAGTAGCTGTGACTGATTTCAGTGACACCATCTGGACTACAGAACATCTGCATTGGAGGGTCAGTTAGGGTGAAGTCATGACACTCACATGGTTTCTGACCAGTGTCCCAGACCCCAGCCCTGTATCCCACCCACACTCACCTTCTGGAGGCTTCTGGAAGGTGCTCTTTCATCACTGCCCCTGAACAAAGCAACTCCTGCATGCATCAGTTACTGTGCCTAGTTCTCCTTCTGCCTTATTTGTATTAACAAGCACATTCTCTAAATATAAGAGGAGGAAAGAACATTCTGTGTCTTTAGAACAAGGCAAAATAAAGCTTAGAAGGGGTTTGCCTGAAAGCTTTTTTTTTTTTTTTTTTTTTAAAAGAATAAAAAACTCCAAACAGTGGCTTGTCTGACAGTGCATGCAACTTGCTTTTTCAGACTCTGGAAACAATGGACACGGGAAAACCTTTTCTGCAGGCTTATTTCATTGACCTGGAAGGCTGCATAAAAACACTCCGATATTATGCTGGATGGGCTGATAAAATCCAGGGCAGAACTATTCCAGTGGGTGAGTTCCTTCAAACACAATTTCAGACCTGGGATGGGATCAGGCTTGAGGGGGAAGGACATCCATGGAAAGGCTGGCTTCTGAAAACCTCCACAAATAGCCTGCACTTCTTTTCTATCTCAGGATGCATTTTAAGCAGATGTGTTCCAATATTGAAACTCATGGGAGAGCTTTGTCAATGCCTGGATAGATCCCTGAAACATAAGGGGTGGGCTCTTCTCTTGCTCTTTTAACTAAGAAACCTTTGGTCCCAGCAGTCACACAGAGAGAACACTTTGGTCCAGGTATATAAGTTCAAATATGGTTTTGGAAGAGAACAAGTTAAGAGAATGGATGTCCTCGTGGCATTTTCAAATCCAGCCTCTTTTGTCCCTGCATGTGGGTGATCACTGAGGCTGTACGAAGGACAGGCACTGCAGACAGAAATTAGTCACCAGAGGAAGGGCTCTGGAGGGCTGAGCTGGTTCAATCTGTGCAGACAGCAAAAGGAGCCATGTCAGTCATATAAACAGAGATTTGTCACCCTCATTCAGAGTGCTGTAAAGCTTTCCTTGCCTGGACACTGCTTGTTTGTCCTGATTTGAGATCACTTCCAAAAAAGCATCATTAGAAATGTTCTTGTTCTCTGTCAGATCTTCCCAATGAAACTAGGTGTTCAGCAAGAATGAATTTGAAAGGCAAATGTTCTTCCTGCTTTCTCTTTGAAAGAGTAGCAGCAGTATTTTAAGATGAATGGTATAACTTTAGTCCCAGAATTTCATCTTTTTGTGATTTCTTACCAGGAGTGCAATTCCTGTTACACTGAACAGGATTCCTGTACAAAATGGGTTTAAAAGCTCTCTCCCTCAGGGAGGCAAGTGCTTTCTTTCTTTCTTTTGGTAAGACACAATCTGAATGAAACTTGTGCTTGCTCTTCTGTATGGTAAGGAGTTATCCTCCCCTCAGCCTCAACACAAGGAATTTTCAGGAGGAACTGAACCCCTGGTTTTAAAAGGTTCTGCTGTGACCATGAGTGGAGTTTGGCTTTTGAGCTGGCACAGGAGCTGTACTCAAAGGGGTCTTCATCCACCCCAAAGACAGGAGTTATGACAGACACAGGGGTCTTTGTCTAACATGGGTTTAGCTCTGTCCCCAATGTGTTAGGGTGCAGTTGTTTTACATGCTTTCTGTAAAAGTGAGGATTTTGACTGTGTTGTCCCTTTTTATTCTCTTGTCTTGCAGATGAAAATTTTGTCTGTTTCACCCGGCATGAGCCGATGGGTGTCTGTGGAGCCATAACCCCAGTAAGTGACAGTGCCGGTGCCCTGCATCTCCCATGGAACTGGAAATTCCGTGTGCACTCCGTCCTCCCCTGCAGCCATTTGCTCCCTGGTTAAGCACAGCTGTTCAGCAGGGAACTCCCATCTCAGTGGCCTGATGTAGTTTTGTGTTTTACCCCCATGCCAATTGCTCTTGGCAACAGAAATGCTCTGCAGTGGAAGGGTGGGTCTCCTCATCAGATGCTCTGTTGCTCTCTAAGGCTGACACCAGTCGCCAGAGACCAGTCAGAGCTCTGACTCTCGCACTGCTGGGACAACCATCTCGTCATTAGGAGTGCTGGCTTTTTGCTGCCTCGTGCTGATGCATAGTTTTGAGTTTTAAATCATATCCATTATCAATTAATTGTGTCTGGCTGTTCTCTGAGCTTTCTGGGATTAAATCTCGCTGAGTAGTTTTCCTTGAGGTCTCATTCTCTGCTGAGGGGACAGTGTGGCCAATTCTTGGAATGCCTCCAGAGTTAGCATGTGTTGCTTGCTCTGTTTAAACAGACAGCCAGGAAGACTTTACAGCTCATGGGAGACAGAGTTTGTTCCTGTCTGGTTGTAAAATGCTTTGAATTTGGTAGCCTACAATTTGTGAGGCAAATGGTGCTGTGTCAAAATTCTCTGTTTGGATATGGCACCAAGGCTGCCAGTGCTCAAGAAGTGTTTGGACAATGCTCTCAGCCCTGTGGTGGGAGTCTTGGGGCTGTCCTGTGCAGATCCAGGAGCTGGAATTTGATGATCCAATGGATCCCTTCCAACTCAGGATGTTATATGATTATATGGTACTTGGATCAGTAAGAGTCCGTGGAGGATTTTGGCTTTTGAGATAAGGTTAAAGGAAAAACGGAAAGAAATGCATGTGGGACATTGGATTTGCTGGACCCTGGGAATACCAGGTCTGGACCAGATCCCAAAGACGTCTGGGGAAATTCTGCTTTTTCCTTCAGCAGAACTGAGTTTATACCCCTGATGGTAAGAAGACATGGTCTATTTGGCAGTGTCAGGGTGAGGCAAAGTGGGAGGTTATCAAACATTTGTCGTGGTGACTTCACAGTTTTTCTGGCTGAGCAAGCAGTGTGACTGCTGGTGAGCAGAATTTACGACTTAAAATCAAAATCTCAAGTTCCTCACTCTGATCACCAATTAAAAGGTATTTCCCTGTCACACTCAGCCACCTTTGGAACTCAGCAGTGCCCTGGAAACTATGCCTTTAAAAGTCTAAATGTAGGGGACATAGTGGGACTTCTAAGATCTCAGGTTGACCCTAGACCAGCAATAAATACAACAGAAAGTACAGAACCAAATTTGACTCAAGTTCAATAGTGTGTTTGGATGATAGAGGTCAACAAAACTACATCTGTCTTCAGTTTACTCAGAACAAATCTTCTCCAATTTTTTTCCCAGTTCGATCTCGATAACACCAACAGCCTGTGGGTTTGTATATTCCTACTTGATTGAAAAAGATTCTGTCACTGTTCTGAGTATGTTTCCCTAGAGCAATTAACTGTCCTCCTTTTTTCCTAAGGCTTGACTATATTTAAAGCAATGTTATTAGCAAGAGAAGTTCTTAGGAAGTGAAGCATATGGCTGATTTTTATCCCAAGGTGATATCATGAGGCAGCCCTAGAGTCCTTCACTGTTACTTTCACCAGCCACTCTGCAGCAGAAAGCTCCTAATGGAGCTATTTCATGCTCTGAAAGTGTAGAAAAGTAGTGTAAGTGTAAATGGCTCAAGCTGCAAAGTCAGGCCTCCAAGAAAACTGAAGAGAAAAAGACAAATGGGCAAATTATGGGATGTGGCCATTGGAGAAGATCACTGAAATGGAACAGGTCTGGGAAAAAGGGTGAAGCAAGTTGAAGAATAGCACTTGAGACTAAATTCTGCTTTGTCTCGGGGATAGAATAGAACTCATGGCTCAAAAGCTACACTGCTAATTTATTTGTAAGTGTGAATTTGTGGATTCCTGACATACTTGGCTTCTTTGTTGATAGCTGAAGGCCTTTGGCTTGAGTCTTGACAAGAAGTCCCCTTGCTGTTGGCCTCCTTCCATCATCCCTGAAGCAGGATTAATTATTTTTAATGAAGAAATCCTTTCTGCTGCCAAATGACCTTTCTGGGATTCAGTGTGAGCTAGATTTTCCACTTCTTGCTTAGGCTCCAAGATCCACAAATACACATGACCATGAAAGAGATTAGCACAGAGAAAACTGATGTGGACTTGTTCCTAATTCCAAATTAGAAAACTAATTGGAAAGGAACAATTTACAATTTGAAGGGAGTATAAGACCTCCCCTGGATTTCCATGACTGAAAACCCACTGCAGTTTCCTAGTTATAAACCTGGAACTGAATGATATTATATAACTCCTACCTACTCAGCCAATTCCTAACAGTGAAAAATTAGATTTTTTTTTTCAATGAGTAGTTGCACCCTGTAATTCTCCACATACAGATGCTGTACAGAAGTGATGCATCAGGAAACTGCCTCCAACACAGTTTCTGTGAACAGCCAAAATCCTACACAAAATGTGATCAAACTCCTGTAAAGAATGAGGTCACATCATGCAGAAGGCTGTCCAACTTACAGGATTAGCGTGAGGACTACCAGCAATATTAGGGATCTCAGGGGGAAATCAAGGAAGTTATATCCCTTAGTTCAAGCAAACACAGGATTATAAACAGACGCTTCTCTTTGTGGCTTTCCTCCCAGTTCCTTTCCTCCCCGAGCTGGGAAAAGGCTGTGTGGAAGTGAGTGGGTGGCTGTGCCAAGCTGGTCTGACCAGTGACTTGTGTTCTTGCAGTGGAACTTCCCCCTGCTGATGCTGGTTTGGAAGATGGCACCAGCGCTGTGCTGTGGAAACACGCTGGTCATTAAGCCGGCTGAACAAACTCCGCTCACGTCGCTCTACATTGGCTCTCTGATCAAGGAGGTGAGGAAATCTGAACAGCCCGTCGAGGTTCTGTTCTCTTAAGGTTGTAAGCAAGACTATTCTGAATTGGCTGTCCAGATTTTTAAGTTTTAAAGATATTAGTGCCTCACAAAGGAAAGTGGGAACAACCTCTGTCTTCAGTCTTGTTTTACAAAGGCCTTTGTGACTGGCTGGGAGGTGACAAACATTGCAAAACCTGTGCATTTTTCCCCTTTCTCAGGAAGCTGCAGAGAGAAAAAAATGATGCTTTTATTCCTCTGCCTTTTCTTCCCCTCTCCCAAATGAGGGAAAGACAACAGCTCGGTTTTATCAGACAATGGGACAAAAAAGAGTGTGATTAGACAGCAGCGTTGTGTTTGTTGTTTTTAAGTGGGATAATTCAACCAAGACGCAGCGCCCTGGGAAACAATTCCTTGTCGTTTCTGTGGTTCATGGAACCATTTAGCTATGTCTGGCCTGTAAAGTCAACTGAAACAAAGGAAAGATGATCGTTTGGGATTTAAAAATGCTGGTTTAGGGCTTGTCAGGTAGGATGTTGTGCCCTCAGACCTGTTAATTGTACAGAGGGGGTGGGAGGTACACAGAACCTGTCAGCACTGGTCAGCTTCCTAAAGCTGTGGATGTGACTGTCTGAGGAAAACTAAGAGTTATAGATGGGCTTTTGCCTCTCAGCTGGAAGTCTGTTTGTTAGGCTTAGTCAAATGATGATTTTGTCCTTTCTTGGCTTAGCCTGGGAGAAAATAGAAGGATATGTTGATAATTGACACTTAGGGCTCTTCCATCAGGAAAGGAAGTGGAAAAATAATACCAGTTAAGTATCTCCTACAGTTACTTGGCTTAATAAGATTACACAAGATGAGTGAGCACAGGGTGCGGTTGTCATGACTTCTAGTGAGCCCTGCCACACCACTGCTTTTTCTGACTCTGACATGCAGCTCCCCAAACACAGGCATAGCATTCCCCCCTAAAAAAAACCATTCAGTTCTGGTAAAATTAATTTTTTTCAGCTGAAATTCTAAGCTTGCTGTTTCTTGCAGTTGTCCTTCAAGGTAGAAGTGTAATTAGAGCAGAATAATTTTATTTGAAGATGCACCTTTCTCCAACCAAACTTAGCTAAATTCTTTGCAGTTTTTCAGAAAAATAAGTCAAACTTTTTTTATTTTCATCTTTAAAAGGATGCAGAAGATGTTACCACACACACAAAGCTATGTGTTACATTCAATGAAATAATTTTTGGCCAACCAAAACATTTTGGCTTTCATTTTTGCTGAGAAACAGAAAAAACTTTTTGGCTCAGGGTGCTCTTAATCAATTTTTTGCCTCTTTGTGGCTTTGCTGCTGACTCCAAACACCATTACTTGCACAGTTTGACAAGCAGTATTTGCTTAAAAACTCATTAGCCAAGTTGCAAACTCCATTAAATGCACTTTTGTCATTGTCACGTCCATAGAGGAAATGAGACTGCCCTTCCAAATTATGAAAAGAAAAAATGGGGGAAAAAAGTCTTATGAGGATTATTTTTTTGCAAGATAGTACATGAGCAATTGGTTCTTTTTTTCGCTATTAAAAAGAAATGGCATTTATTGAGATTTTGTATTAAAAAGTCATAGGAAATGAAACAAATGTGTTGCATTCTGCAATTCCATTATTAGAAATTGCAGGGAAAACATCCTTGTACTATTGGTAGTAGGGGAAGGCCAACCTAGAAGAGCATAATCCTTGAAACTCTTGTTTCAGGGAGTAAAACCAAACCAGTAAGTCTCTCAGTTCTCCTCGCACTAGAATTTCACCTGAAGTTTTGCCATTTGTCTGTTTTGGCAAAATTATTAGTTTGGCTAATGCAGGTTGTAAATGTGGTGGAAACTTGCATAAGTCTGTTACCATCTGCTTTTGTACTCCTGTTTTATTAGCCCCATCATCTAGTGAGGTTTTACTGACTTCTTAATCCCTCAGGTCCCTGAAGAACCACAAATGTCAACCTTTGTTCAAAACAAACTTTCATTCATTTACCCCTTGGCTGCAGCTGCACTGCAGTAGCTGGGGGCCAAGTTTGGCCGAAAGACTCGCTCTCTTTTTACTTGAAACTGGGACTTCTCCAAGAATTCTTACTGAAACTTGGCATTTCCTAAGCATGGCTGTTAGTTTCACCCACGTCTGCTCCAGCTGGTAGCACGCAGCCATGTTACTGGAAAGTCTGGAAAACAGGGATGTATCTGGTAAGAGCTCAGAGGAGAATAGTACAACTAATTCAGGCTTCCTGAGAAATGAGCTGGGCTCTCCAATTCTCTACAGAGCTGTTGTTAATCTCTGTTTCAGGTGGGCTTCCCTCCAGGGGTGGTGAACATTGTGCCAGGCTACGGCCCCACAGCTGGAGCTGCAATTTCTACCCATGACAGCATTGATAAAATTGCTTTTACTGGATCAACCAAGGTAGGTGATGGATTTCTCATAGACACCTGCTGTTCCTCTTTGCATTCTCTTGTAAACTGTCATCCATACAAGACTGGACTATGAAATATCAGTGATTTCTGTATAACCAACATTTTTCTGTTGCAATCCATGTGACAGGATTTCTCAGAAGTATTTGGTATTTAATTCAGGTCCTTGTGCTTGTGATGATCCCACGTCTCTGAAAGCTGGGTTTTGCCAAACCACCACATTTCTGTAAGAACTGTAAGTAAAAGGTGCTCTGACATAAAGACAGTCGACAGGGCAGGCTGGCAGTGACTTAACATCGTGTCAGTGACCTGATGGAGCTTCTGGGCATGTTTGCCTGCCAGTCCTGCCCTGCAACTGCAAAACATGTCAGTCAGAGCCCTGAACAATTCTTCCTTGGCTTTAGTTACCTCTGAGGAACTAGGACTTAAACAAAAACATGGCCTTGTGCCCAAGGCCTTCTCTGCTGACGTGGAGGGGATTAACATTTGAGCTTCATTCTGAGACCTGCACAGTAAAGCACCTTCTATTTAGCTTTTTTTTCTGTAAATAGATGTGTCTGGCCTGTTTATGAGAGGGGTGGCAGTGAGACCTCTGCACTGTCAATCACCTACAGTCATCCTCTTCCATACCTACATGGGAAGAGTGCATAGGACTGGGCCAAGACCATGGAATTGAGCACAGCTGAGACATGCAAACAAATCTGACTGCAGTAATCACTGCTGAAAATTCTCAAATAAAAGCTTGCTCAGAAAAGTGAACATTTTTCCACTGACTGCTTTAGATGTCTCTTGCAGTAGATCTGCACCCCCAGAATAGAGGCAGTGTCCAAAGAATGGAAATGTTCACACCAGTGGGGGCAGCTGAGGCAAATGCAGCCTCTTATTTCTTTGAGGAACACTGTTCTTGTTGAGCATTTGCTGAATTCATCCATTCTTATGTCAGCCCTCGTAATTGCAGAGTGTGATGTGAATGTGTAAGGATGACAAATTACCTTGAAAGGTGTTCTTGGTTGGTAAAGGTAACTCCAAACACTCAAAAGCTGCAGCATTTACCAACACTACCATCTAGTGGCTTTGTGTACATCCTAACTGCTGTGCTTATCCCATAGGAAAAGGTGTGCTAAGCCTGTTTCTGTACAGGGATCATGGGAACAAACAGAACACAATAAAGTAAAAGTTCACCATGATCTTTTACTCTCTTGATAGTTGGTCTAATCTCAGAGTTTACTCAGTTACATGCTTCTCTCCAAATCCTAGATCAGAAACTTTTAGCCCAGATGAGACATTAGCTGTGTGAAAACAATAGAGCTTATAGACTCATCCAGCCCACATGGATCTGTTTGGGTTTTTAATGAAAAAGGAGTATCCAGTGGATTAGTGGCAGAAGGAAAATCTCAGCTGCTAGAGCCTGTAGGCAAAAAACCCTTGTAGACACTGTGTTGTCTCCTAATCCATGGGTGTGCAGGAAACACCAAGGGAGACAGATCCTTTGCTAATGCATGTGTAATTTAGAAGTGTTTTCTTCCCCCTCCACCCATCTGTGAGTTCAGCTGCATCTCTGCAGTATTTGCAGCACAATGCTACTGTTTCTGAGCCAGGAAGTGAAGCTAATTCAAAATATATTTTGACTTAGTTTTTAAGCCCCAGTTTGGGCTCAGTGCCAGCTTGGAAATACTGATCTTAAACTGCACGAGAATTTTCCCATATAGATCTCTTCTCTTAGCTTATTAACTTATTCCTCTTTGGCTAGCCAGTCTGTAGTAATGCCTCTTGCAAAGCTAGGATGCATCACTTATTTCTGCTGTCTCTAGGCCTAAGCTCTGAGCAGCTAGAGATGATCTGTACTCCTAAATTGAGGAGTCATGCTCGAGTTACAAGGGTAATCCATGAGAAATTCAGACCTGTAATTGCCAGCCAGCTGTCCCATGCTTTCCTTGCTCACAGTTCCGCTCCAGGGCAACAGTATTTTTAGGCAGAAATAAAGGTAAGGTGTCCATGTGCAAACATAAAATACAAGAAAACAGTTATAATAGGAGCAAATTCAAATATTACATCACTCTTAAGAAATTAGCCTGCCCTAAGAACTAAAGGTCCCAAATAGTTTTAAGTCATACCGTTTCTAACAAGATCAGATTATTAAATTCTGAAGGCAGAGTAAATCCTTCCCTTTAGGATACAGATCCTGTAGCTCTCCCACATAGCCTGTCCTTTCAGACCTGCCTAAACCAATCCTTAGTTCTGGGGCTGGTTTTGACCCAACACATTACAGCAATAGGAAACTCGGACCATTTCAGAGTGCTCTCCCTGACCTTTACCTGCTTCAGCTGCCTGCCAGGCTCTTCCACCCTTGCTGGAATCACAGTTGAGATTTTTAGGGGAAACAACTCATGTCCTCTTTGTGTCTTGCTGATACAGGTTGGAAAACTGATCAAAGAAGCTGCTTCTAAAAGCAACCTCAAAAGGGTGACGTTAGAGCTGGGAGGGAAAAACCCCTGCATTGTGTGTGCAGATGCAGACTGTGAGTATGGGCTGCTGGGTGTATTTGCTGTAAGAGGCTTCAGGCTGGTGGGCTTTGTGTGTCTCTGCTGTCCTCTGGCAGCTCCCAGGGCTGGTGTTTGCCACCACATCCACCCCAAAGGCCAGAGGAAACCTCTGTCCAAGAGCAGGGCACAGTTCTGTGTCGCTGGAGCTCTTCCCCAGCACAGGGATCATTCCCATGGCCCTTGTTGCCTTCTCTGGGGATGGCTGCAGTTGCAGATGAATCTTGCTCGTGTGTTTCTGCTGTTTGTGCGCTTTCTCTTTGCTTGGCAGTGCTGCAGGGCCTGGGCCAGGCACTGGGGAAAGCAGTTTTCTGGAAAGCAGCCCTCCTGTGGGCATTCCTATGGCAGGGGAATTGTGTAGGACCTGATCTAATCCAGCCTTCACCTCCATCCTGGTGGTCTGCAGGGCTCATTTTATGTTTCATTGTGAGTTACGTGAGTGGGTAGTACTGGGAGATATGTAACCTCTGACCACCAAAATGGTTGGAAAATCCTATTTGGCTTCAGGGAAATCCTCTCCACTCCTGCACAGAACCAGTTGAAAGTACCAGCTGCTAATAGTGAGCACTGCAAGGACCTGGCCAAAGCCTGCATGCTGCTTTCTGAACTGTCGTGACTGAAACTTATCTTTAAGAACCAATGCATGGTATCAAGGAATCCACATTTGAATTCCCACAGCCACAAAAACTGGTTACTGCCTTCAGTGAGTCCTTGTGGAAGAAAGTATCAGAAGCTGTGGCAAACTAGATCTTGAGACAAAAGGCAGGAAGGGGGGTGGATACAATAAAAGATCTGGTTTGGGGGCAGTGTGAGGCCCCGTGAGTGCCTTCAATGGGTGTGGACCATTGTCAGCATTTTTTGGAGGAGGTTTTCCAAAGAGAAGGGGAAAAAAAACAAGTCTGGAAACACTGGAATGCTGGAACTGTGCATGTGGTAACACTTTTCCCTCCTGGGCCATCTCGCAGTGGACTTGGCAGTGGAATGTGCCCACCAAGGCGTGTTCTTCAACCAGGGGCAGTGCTGCACGGCCGCCTCCCGCGTGTTTGTGGAGGAGCAGATCTACCCCGAGTTCGTCAAGCGCAGCGTGGAGTTTGCCAAGAAGAGACTGGTTGGAGACCCCTTTGATGCCAGAACTGAGCAAGGGCCCCAGGTAACTGTGCGTCTGAGAGCAGTTGTTGTTTGGTTTTTGGTTGTGGTTTTGTTTAATTTTCCTTGTGTAAATATTATCCTTACGGATACGGTCCCAGCAGAAGTGCCGAGGGGTGAGTAATGTATCGTGGCTTTATTTTTCCTCTCTATTTTAAATATCAATTAATCACAACTGTTGAAATGTTATGTTGTAATTTTTTTAAAAACACAAATGTATTTAATTCAGTTCTTATCCAGCTTTATGGAAGGGGCTGTCTCCCTGGTGCAGTAACACAAAGCATGTTGCAGTGAGCCATGGCTCTGTGCAGAAGAGTGCAGCTAAATGGCTATTCAGCTCCTTGGCTGTGTGGGTGATGACAAGTAGTTAGAGCCCAGAGACTCCTGAGTCCTCACTTTCCCTCTCCTCCTCTGTTCCCTTTCTGATCCTTTGGAGAAGTTTCAGCTGAATTAGGAGGAAGAAACATGCCAAACTGCTGTCAGGATCAGCCTCCTCAATACTTCCAGAGCCATTCTCTTAGTTTTTCCTTTTGAGGCAATCTGAGTTGTGCTGGAGAGCTCTGGGGGAAGAGGATCCTTAGGTCAGATCTTCTAACAGGCCCACTGTTTGATACCAAAAATAAAGTAAGATTGCCAGAAATCTATAGTCAAGGCCTCTTCTACTCTGCACTGCACTGTGAGTTTTTCTTCCTTGATGCTGTGTGGGATCCCTCAGAGAAAGGGTGGCTCTGAGGACATCTGCCTCTCCTTATCTGGATCTGAATCTGCACATGATTCATGCATGGCAAAACCTCATTGCTTGTCCTGATGCATGGGGAATAAGATGATGTACATCCCCTGCTCATGCTGAGGCTACATCTAGCCCTGTAACTTGCTTAGAAAGAGATTTCAAACTGCTCAGCGCTCAGGAAAATTCCCATGCTGAGACTTGCCTCAGCAGAAACGAGCTGATCCTCAACCATTGGTTTCATAAGAGCAGCTCCTGAATCCATAAAGAGTAGTTGTGAGTTTTAAAGGGTGAAACATTCTGCAGTGAATGGAACATGGAGAACTGGGCTGCTTGGTTTGGGTCATCTGTGTTCCCAGCTCTTGCCAGGCTGTCAGAGCACTTCCCAAGGTGCGCTGTGTGGCACAATCCCATCCTCTGGGATCGCTGCTGTGGCTTAAGGGAGACCCTTTCCATACAAAGCTGTAATTAAGGGTGACAGTAAATTGGAATAGCAGTGTCTGGTCAGATTTTAAATAAGGCCCACCTCTCCCCTTTCCCTGCTCTGGCTTACCTGTTACACTTGTAGGAGAGAGAGCACACCCACACACACCTGAACTTCTGTGAATGCCACTGTCAGGGCCAGGATGGGAAGGTGTTGAGGGAGTGGGAGGAAACTGTAAATCCCAAAGCTCTGATGTGGTTGCCAGTTCAAAGGAACAACTGCTTCCTCTGCAGCTATGGTTCCTCACTCTCTGGAGCCTATGTTGTGGGCACATACAGAAACTTCAGCAGAGGAGAGAAATGATGCAGTGTCACAAGGACTTAAAAATACCTCCGAAAGTAGCAAAGATTCACACCTGCCCACAAGTTACTCTTCAAATGTTAAGCTTCCAGATAATTTTTTTTCCCCCTGTTCCTGAAGTAACCTGCTTGGCTGTGAGGTTTTTTTATCTTGAACTGATGGATAAGGGAAGAACCACCAGGAAAAATCATTTGTCTTCTTAGTCTCTCTCCATCAGATGCTTCAGACCCAGCCTGTTGCTTTCATTTTCCTTTTGTGTGGGTCAGGGTGAACAAATACAACACTGCTGCACAGATCCCATTGTGGGATGGTCGCTGGCTTAGCAGCCAACAGGGGGAAGGGGTTGGAGGCAGCCTTTAGGCTGACAGTGGTTGTAGCCCATGTTCTTTGGTCCTGCACCAGCTGTAGGTGATGACAATCCTGTTCCACAAGAACTTGAAGCTGATGTAAGCTAGTCCTGCAAAAGTGGTCCCATGTGCAGCTGTTCCTACATTGCACTGCACTGGGTTGGGGAACTGGCTGATTCAGGTCTAATCCAGCCTTTTTGGAAACGAGGAAGAAAGGTTTTACTCAGGTCAGTCCCCTGATGTGGATTACTGTTCACTGACATGGATGCTCATGGCATGGCAATGGAGAAAAGACTGTGTCAGCTGCAGTATTGGGTTATGCTGATATAAACTGTACTGCTCTGATTAAAATTAGGTCAACTTTAAACAGTATTAAATTTAGACAGAAATGAGGCATGCTTCTGATGAGACTTCTCCAAGACTCACATGTGTCTGGCAGTGCTGACTGGCTGGAATTCAAAGGACACCACAAGAAACCTGAGGGGTGATCAGGACTGTTTGAGCAGAGTGCCAACTTCAAATGCAGACCAAGGGCAGTTTTTAACTTTGGATTCCTGGGAGCTGTATCACAGGAAGCAATAAAGTAAATCTGCACAGATGGCAAACTGGTTAACCAGTGCATTATACAACTGTGAACAGCAAACTGCATTAGATGAGACTGACATCCTGGGCCACCAGAACAGCAATTAGATTAGAACAAGACTAGACTAGTTCTGTTACTTTAAAGCCCCAAATACTGGGATTTGTGGACTGTAAGACCTAGTCTACAGAAATAAACACTAATCATGGCACTTGTTAGCCAGTAGTAATTCAGCCCAAAACATATAATTTGATTTGCAAGACAGTGAATATTTTCCTTAGACTGCAGACATGTACTTTAGGATTGAAGTGTGAAAATGAAACATAGAAGTAGAAAGGGTTGTGTCCAACAGCCTGTTGGACCCAGTTGTGGGCTATTTTGTAGGATTGCAAACACTAGGTTTGGACATGATAAAAATTCTCCTTGTGGTCTTGACTGAAATGAAGCAAGAGCTGAAGGTTTGGGGGTTCCCAGATTTTCAGCATTGCAGTGATCCTTAGAAGCTGCCTTCTCTATTGAATTAGAGGAACAAATAGTAGAATTTGCTTTACCAGATCATGTGTTTTTAATAGAATTCAATGCTTGAACCATAAATAATAGTGGAGTAGGGGACAGAATTTAAACAAGCCTTGCAAGCTCTAGTTACAATGACAAACAGTTCCACCCTTGCATGTCATTTTTACAAATGTTTTCTTTCCCCAGTGTCTTTTCATCTAACTGTAGTTTGCCTTGCAACAAGTTACAGCTGTATAAATATCCTTGTTTTGTTTTCTGTGATGTGAAGTGGATGGACTGGATTGGTCTGGATCACAGACATGCCAGGATGGAAAGCACTTGCAGATCTTTTCAAATTATTTACACTTGGCAACTAAGCAACCAGACAAATAGACAATGTGTATGACACCTGCCAAACTCAGTGTGACACAGTATCCTACAGGAGGGCACACATTTCCTCGGGCAGTAGCATGAATTAAGTGTGTCCTCGGGTAGCACCTTAACACATGAGGGAACACAAGCACTTAGAACATGCTGTCCACATGTGGTACACACACATCTGTTTGCCTGGAGATGTGCTGGGCTCTGTTTCCACTGTGTACCAGAAGTACCCCAAGGACACCCTCCTGCAGCTTTGATATTTGTCTAAAAGCATGAAAACTTGGATTGTGTGTGGCCAGGATTAACTAGGGACAGGATATAGTCTGTAATCTGGAGGAGTCAAGTGTGGAACACTCCATGTAAACAGTCCCAACAGGCCCTGCTGAAATAAAACCAGATGCCTAGGGAGGGGGATCGAGCCAGTACAAGCATCTGGAGATACCTGGCAATCAGAATAACTCCCCAGCTTCCAGAACACCTTGTACCAGTGGGTGGAGTCTTTTATTTAATTACATCAATAAATTTGTCAAGTTTTTTGTTAGTTTTGCTTTTTAAAAACATCACCCTCATTCTACCCTCTCCAGCATGCTGTGATGAGGAGTTTTATCACTTAATTACACATCATACCAAGAGCCAGGTCTGATTGTTTAAAACCTGCAGTTTTGCCGCCCACTGCTGCACGTGGAACATGGAAAAAGGACCAGCAGTGCCTGGAAATGCTGTGGCCTTCTGCACCTCTTCCCAGCACAGGACACACTGTGCTGGTGGAGTACATGATGTCTCCTCCAAGTCCTGGTGCAGCTGTCCAGCTTCAGGCTCCTGTCACTGGAGTGAACTTTCCCCACCACTACAGAAATCCCAAGTTAAAGCCTAGAAACAGCAGCACTCACTCTTTGAGATTACTCCATATTTAGGTGTAGTTAAAGGTGAGGATAGGGCTCCCAGTGCCGAGAACCAAAAGTGGAGGATTATACCAGTCTCTAAGAACTGTGAAAAGTGGTTCTGATTTTAAAAGCAAGGTTTGGGTGCAGCAGCTGTGGTGAAGTCACCCCTCCACTAGAGCTTATCTTTGAGGCTGCTCATGTAAGCGTGCAGTGTGGAAGGAGATGGAAGCAGAACTTGCTGGGTTCTTCCAGCTGAGGCCAGAGAGCTGTGGGTGAGGCTGAGCATTGCAGCACAGTTGAGTTTATAATTCTTATACTCTGGTCCTCCCTGTCTTGTACTGATTCTGGTGCTGGTCAGATCCCTTGCTGAGCTGAGGTTGCTAGTCCAGCAAAACCCATCTCAGGTTGTTCTCATACTGCTACTGAGATAAATAATTCTTGGAGAAGGTCAGCAAATCCCAGAGCTCAAGTGAGGGGAGCTGTGGGAGCACATACCCAGGTCATGGAGGAAGGGAAAGTTCGTTGGCTTTGCCACATCCCTCCATGTGGCAGCAAACTATTAGATCAGATTAAATTGTCACCTGTCACTTCACCTTCTGTTTTCTGTGGCTCAGGGCTCTGCCCATGTCCTGTCTTTCTCCGTGTTCACTGCCTGACTGCCACATCCCAAACAGAGCTGTAAACTGACCCAGTTTGACAGTGCCCTGCAAACCTGCCCTTGGGCCACATTGCATGACTCCTCTCTGGAACCACAATGATAAACGTGCTGCTGTCTGTTTCTTTTCCTTTTGTGTCTGACAGATTGACCAAAAACAGTTTGATAAAATCCTGGAGCTGATAGAAAGTGGGAAGAAAGAAGGGGCTAAGCTGGAGTGTGGGGGTCTTGCCATTGAAGACAGAGGCCTGTTTATAAAACCCACGGTGTTTTCAGAGGTCACTGACAACATGAGAATTGCCAAAGAAGAGGTACAGTACAAATCACCTAGATAAATGCTGCTTCAGAATAAGAACTAATGGTGATGGGGGGATTCTGTCTGAATCTTTAATTTTAAATATAAATAACTAAGTAAAAATAACCAACACTGGGGCAGGATGGAATCATTAATCACCCTGTAATTGCCGGTGACAGTGGACAATGTAATGTGTGTTCTTGCTCCACTACTTTATAAAGAAGGAGTTGCTTTATTGCAGAAAGGTGGGAAAAGAACTCTGGGACCTGAAGCTGGTGAGGAGCAAAGGAATGGCCACTGAAGTTCTCTGAAGTAGCCCTAGCATCTGAAACAATCCCAGATTCCATTCTCATGGCAAAATCCCCTGAGACTGACTATTTCTTTCCTATATGAAAACATGGTCAAAGCCAGTAAAGTGCAGATCTAATACTCTGGCTTTCATTATTCATATGCAGAAATGTTGAACAAGCTGCATGTGATTAGATCCTGTGATATTCCTTTGAAATAGAAGTTAATCTACTTTTCATCATGTTCCCTAATGGAAAATAAGTAGTTGCCAAAGTCTAACTGGCGTTTGTAGTTTATAGTTTAGCCTTGTGCTTTTTATGGGGCTGCTTGCTGTTCACTCCTGGCAAGATGTTTAAATGTCTCAGATCTGCCACAGAATCTCTAAGGAACCTGGGAAAGATATCAGTCAGTCAGGGCATGAGTTACATGCTAAAAATAGAGAGAAAAAGAGCTGAAAATCCCATGACAGACCTTTTCTTAATGAACTGACTCCAAATCCCAAGCCATGATTCACGAAGCTTATCCAGTTTCATTCATTGGCAGTTTTGTTGCAAATGCACGTTCATCCTTTGCCTAGGATTGAGGCTCCAGTTAAGTACCTGGATATCCCAAAATAAAGACATTTAGAGACCCTTGTATGAGCCTAAAAGTGGCTCAAATGAGTCTATATCTCACCTTCAATGGGCTTTATTGTTCTGTGAGACCCTGCAGACCAAGAAAAGGCTCCAGCTTTGATACTGTACTCGATGAGAGACTCCATCCCAAAATTTGGGAAGCCTTCTGTATGCCTGTTGCCTTCACACTGGCAACCTGGGAAGCCAAATTTGTGGTCAAACACAGATGTGGTAAATGCACTGCATGCAAATAAAATGCATAGAGCGACAAAATCAGGGTTAAAACCATGGAAGAAAACTTGCAGTCCTTGAAATAAATTAATTGTTACTTGAGTACACTCAGCTTCAGAGTTCAAAAGCAGTTGTAAATGGAGTAAGGATGAATCATTTGTAACTTGTCCAGATCTAACTCTGCTTATTTTGATTGTTATAGATGATCCATTAGCTGTTGGATCTTAACATATATTAACTACTAAACACATCACTGTGCTTCCTTTGAAGTTTAATTAGTCGTTTTCAAGACACTCAATCAGTGACCCCCAGAAGGCTAAGATAGAACTTTTTTAATATGTTATCCAAACAGAGCGTCTGATTCCAATTACTGCAAAATTACCGTGATTAGCAGATGCTTTCCTGTACTAAAGTTTAATCGATATGTGCAGATTTTTGGGCCAGTTCAGCCAATTATGAAGTTCAAGAGTATAGAAGAGGTGATAAGGAGAGCCAACAGCACCGAATACGGACTCACGGCCGCAGTGTTCACCAAGAACCTGGACAGAGCCTTAACCCTGGCTTCGGCTCTGCAGTCGGGAACGGTCTGGTGAGCAGGCTGGGAACACAAGGGTGGGCTGGGGCTTTGTTTCCTGGGAGAGGAGAGAGATTTAGGACTTGTAATCATGTTGGTAAGAGCATGGTGATAATAAGATTGTGCGCTCCATCCCCATGTGCGCCGTGCATTTAAGAGTTGGACTTCATGATCCTTGTGGGTCCCTCCCAACAGAGAATATCTGTGATTCTCTAAATGCTGGAGGCAAGACATATTAGTAGCCTGCCTAATTCTTAATATTCTGCTCAGAAGCAACATCCATTCCTCAAAATAAGGTGGTGAGGCCCAGACAGCGTGTGGAGAAATGGACTGTTTTTTCCTTCGGTCAATATTTCTTCATCAGGGTTGTAGTAAATTCCACGAGATGTGCTGCCTTCCAAAATCCTGTACATAGCAAAAGGCAATTCTCATGATCTTTAGACAGCACCAGATGGGACTTTGCTGCACAAACCAATATGGACAGTAGATGGCAACACACCACTGTCACAAAGAAAAGCAGCTGGTTTTGCTTACAAAATTTCTTATATTAGAATCGTTTTAAAGATGGAATCCTGATTTTTTTTCCTACTCTAGACAGGAGGTTGATCTGGTGTCTGATTCTGATGCATATAGAGAATGCAATTCAAGAGCTGGCACCAGAAGAATCTGCCACAAAAATTTACGTAAAAATTGGATGTTGGGCTTTGAAGGATACGTGTGCTGAACACACATGGAGGTGCAAACCTACAGCACAAGCCATACCTGTGCTCTGTGACCTTCAGGCATTTTGGTCTTACTGAGAGACTGAAGAAGTGTCTGCATCAGCTTTTTCTACCATGGAAATAGACCTAGTGCTTTTATTTTACTGTGACAATTGTCTGATACACCCCAAATATTTTCTATACCTGGAAGCAGATGCTGGGGCCTGGATGTGAGTGTTTAGACAGCTTTCTGAGTAAATATGTTCTTTTCAGAATGTGCTTAATAAATTAGGGAATAGCTTGGACTATTTATTTTAATCATGACTCTGAACATGGCATAAATTTCAGCTCAAGCATGAATGTCTTTGCCATATGAAGGATATGAAGTGAGATGTAGGTCAGACTGAGAACTATTCAGATGTTTTCTGTTTCTGCAGCAAAAGAAGATTTTATTGCTAATATCTGATTTCTCAAGTGATTGAATTGTATAAAAGAGAAAACTGAGAGATTTCAGCCTTTTATTGTATTGTTGCTGTTGTCATCATCTTGCTTCACTTTGGTATTGAATTGTCTTTTTAAAATGGATTTTTTATTGTAGGATCAACTGTTACAATGCGCTCTATGCACAGGCTCCTTTTGGTGGCTTTAAAATGTCAGGCAATGGCAGAGAACTGTAAGTTTTGCTCAATGTTTTGTTTCTGTGTGGGTGGTGAATGCAATAACATTTGTGACTGTGAAAACACTGTTAAATTTGCTTTTAAAGTTTAATCAGGCTTGCAGCGTGCTGCATAGGGAGGTGCTAAGGCAGTAGAGCGTGGATGTAAAGCACTCCTTTAGGAGCACCTTCATCTGCTTTATAAGCTTTTAATAGCTCCAGTTCAGTCAAGTCCACTTGGAAGGGTTTTTCCACACTAGTTATATTTTTAAATGAAGGGAGAAGTATGGCACCATGGCTGGGAACGCTGGTATCACCCCAAACCTGCCCCATCTTTCCATGGTGCCTCCCATGTCTGTGCCTCCCTTGGCTACTGTATCCTTGCTCCTTGTTGGACCTCTTCTGGAGGGAAGGAATGATCTCCCAAATCATTGTACATCCCACCTTCCAAGCCTGCTGCTAAATTACAGAAGAACCCTGTCCTTCTTCCCCAGCCTGGCCTATTGCTGTGCAGACATTTCAGCTCTACATAGTTACTAAAGCTGAAATTTTTAAACCAAGGTCACCCCATGAGTTAGATGTAGAGCTGAGACATTGTTTTAAATCTTAATGTTCTTCTTGTGTAGGAGAGAGGTTTTCTTAGACTGTTCAGCACATTCCTCAGAGGAATCTAACACACCTTTTCTATCACAAGAGAGATTTAATTCCAGAAACCATTTCTAGTAAATGTTCTGGTGCATCTGCTGCTCCGAGACATTCAGATGCCTCGCTTGCTTGCTAAGCACAGCAAATAAATGAATCCTCAAATGGGCCATAGACATATATTGAGACCTTATGGTTTGCTTTGCCTGACTGCCTGGCTAATTAAAGGATGTCAGAGGTTTATCCCATGGGCGAGGCATGGGAATAGAGCCAGTTATCACCAACCAAAACATAATGCAGTCGTGGGCTCTCTCATTAGTATGCATTTCTGGAGCAACCATGCCCTCCTGATGACACAGTATCTTGTAGATAGAAGCTTTCTTTTGATGAAAAAATAACTTTAATTGCTGTCTAAGCACCAATAACTGTGTGTACGTGGCTGTCTCTTGTATGGCTTCTCACAGCAGCACTCAGTTTTCACTAGGCAGAGTCACAAGTGTCATCTTGTGGGTTACAGTGACCAAAGCATTCCGTGTTTGTCTCACAACAGGGTTCAATTGTATGCACGTATGTGCATGTTCTCGATGGTTATTAGAAGTGGTGGGACAAATCAATAGGTGGTGTGAGTTGGTTCAGATCTGTTTTTAATGACCTGAAGTCACCTACAGCAGCTGTTAAAATGCACCTGTGTAGAAGTCTCTTCTCTTAGGGAAATACAAATTAACGTGCTACAACTGTTTGTCCTTTTCCTCCTCTCTCTTCTTTTGCAGTGGTGAATATGCTTTGGCAGAATATACTGAAGTGAAAACAGTCACCATTAAACTCTCCCAGAAGAGTCCATGAAAACAGGAGGCCTAAAATGCTGACACTCTGAATGTGACACCTGGGGGACGTGTTCAGAGCAAGGGGGAGGGGAGGGGTAGGAAGGAAAATGGAAACACCTGTCTTTATTCCTCTAGAAACACTGAATCTACTGGACTCCATTTTGCCAACTGGCTCTTCAAAAACTGATTTACCTGACCCTACTGGCAGTACGCTCTTGTACTGTCCAAGTCCCTGGCTGTACATCTGCCTGCTCTCTGTGACTGAAGTGCTGGTCAGTCACAGTGTTGGCAGGACATCTGCTTCCAAGCTGTTCCCCTGAAGGACGTGGACATCGCTGGCATGTTAGAGAGGCTGCTGGTACCATCACTGGTACTGGCAAATACCTTCAGAGGCACTTGGGTTTCCCTTGGCATAGATGGACTCGAGTGGTAGGGTTAGAACAACTTGCCTGGAGTTGGTGGAGTTTGTGTGAAGATTGCAGCTGGAGTTTGGAATGGGAGTGCAAGCTTTCATGGAAGGATCTGTAAGGAAATTCTCTTTGAAAGAGCTATCTTGGTCTCTCTAAAGATATGTGCATTCTCCATACTGGTGATATTCTAGCCCTGAATGAGATTTGTGGGAGTTTCCTAGAGGACTCCTTTGGGGCCAGTATTTCACCCACCAGAGCCAGATTTTCAAGTGTCCTTGGAACCTGATGTTTGGGGGTGCACACACTACACATGCTGCAAATGCAAGTTCCTGACTTGCTGACCCTCCTGGCTCCCAGTGAGTCACAGTTGTATCTCAAACCTTCACTACAGCACTTTTCTCAAGAGGATTTTGCACTGCACTTACCGTGGTGACACCGAGTTGGATGCTGAGCATGTAGCATGGTAGATCCCCCACAGAAAACACCCCACACCAGTCCTGATCTGGGGGAGGGAGCAGAAGAGCTGCAGGAAACTGTCCTGCTCTCTCTTTCTCTACAACTTTCAGGCTTTATGAACATCTCTTTGTTTTTTTGAGCCAGGGCTATTATTATCAGAGTAAAACTTATAAGCTCTTCTCATTGCTTCTTTATCCTGTATGAATGTAGCTTAAAATACCTTTCTGGAAGTGCAGTATGGGAAGGCTGGTGCTCCCAAGCACACCCTGAGTGCTGAAGAGGAGGGTGCACAAGCCAGTTACCATGGAATAAGCTATGGCTGGGCTTCAGTGTGGCAGCAGCTTCACAGTCATTGTCCCTGTGAGTGCTGTCATCTTGTGGCCAGCACAGAGCAGCTGATCCTTCACTGAGAAAACAACTGCCTTGGATTGTCCCTTGCTCACAGCTGTCCATGGAGTGGCTGTCACACCAAGTTCATGCCTTAGTACCTCCTGCAGTAACTTCTTTGCATGCCCAGACATTGTTATGAGATTAATTATTATAAGATTAATGACAAGCCACACGCTGTCTTCAGTTCCTGGGTTCACTGCTTTCCCTCCTCCTCTCCTCCTGACTCTGCTGGAGAGCCCTGGCAAAGGCACAGCCATTCCCACGTCTGCAGGAGCTGTGAGTGTGCAGGAGTTAGTGGTGACAGCTTGTTAGGAAGTTCAGCTGATCCCTCTGGGATTGTCCTCTGAGAACAAACCCACCGAGGTTCCCGATGGCTTATCAGCACATCTCCAGGGAGCACTGATAAGGATTGCTGCTCCAGATGTCAGAGCTTGAAGCAGAAATGCAGGTCTAACCTCTCTTTTCTGCTGCAAGCCAGGATTTAACCAATACCTTCCTTTGCTCACAGACAGACTCAGACAGCAACAAATTCGGTTGCATGAGTGGAGCTTTTTTTGGAGGAGGAAGGAAGGTGGGTGGTGATAAGTAAGGAAAAAGTTTGCATGAGCCTAAACTTCCTTATTAGTTGGTGAATGTTGAAATTGCACTTCAACACCACTTCACTTCTGACATGACATACCTCCAACAGTGTAACTAGGTGCCTGTCCTCCCATGGGCTGTGAGACAGGTAAATCTCCCCATCCAGTGATGAAAATGTCCTCCCTTCCCCATGAAAGGCCAAATGGGATCATTGTAAATAAGTTTCTATTTTTGTAAGACACTTAAGAGTGCAAACATCTTCTCAGACAAACATTTTACTCTTGCCTACCTGAGGGTTTTCTTGGGCTGCAGCCAGACAGTAGGGAGGTGAGGCAAATAGTAAAAGGCTGGTTATCTTGATGTATCTGTATTTTTGATAAACAGTGGTAGAAACTGAAATAATCTGATATTCTTAAAGTCCTACTCTTCTGGCTTTATATGTATGATATATATTTCACTTTTTTTCCCCTTATCAAGTTTTTTAAAAGTCAATATATCTCTTATTGTATAAATCAGGGTTTGACTCTACACACTGAATTTTCTAAGTTATATAACACTAGACACTAACTTTAAAATAACCCCTTAGAGGGTATATATATTCTTCCATTGCACAGTAAGGCTTTCATATGAAATACTAGTTGTTTTGGTTTTTTTTAAAAGAAAAGAACTATATTTATAAATTAGGATGCAGTTAATCTAATGTATTTTTATAGCTAAAGGTACATGAAAATGCTATGTTTAAACCTCATGTATATATTTAGACTATGGATATCTTTTTTGTAATAGTTCTTGTTCCTAATAAATTTATAACTTTGTGAAACAGGTGTGTCTGAAGATTCACTATCTCACTGGGGGACCATGAGGGAATCTGCACTGAGATTAATTTCTGCAATTTAGGAAGAATTAGCTGATTCTAAAAGAGTGAAGTGCTAAGTGTGGTCAGTGCTCTACAGAGAAAAGCTTGAGTTGTGCCATTTTCCGTAAGCAGAGGGAGGAGAGCAGAGCTGCAGCTGGCAGGGGCAAGCACAAAGTTGGATGGACCCTCTTTTCCTTGTGAGGTGAGCCTCAAAATGAAGTGTTTCAAGACACTGTGGCTCATGCAGCCAGATGGGGCTTCCTGCCTTGGTCTGGCTCCTTCCTAAACCCCTTGAGACAGTCCACATCCACTGGAACGGCTCTGCTGAATGTGTTCCCAGTCCTGTTTTATTTCTCTCATCTGCAGAGTAGATACAGAGTGAGAACATTCCATTGTCTTTTAACTCTCTTCCCATCTGATGTGTGAGAAATTCCTTTTGGCTCCCTACACAGGCCGAGCCAAACTCCTTGAATTTTCCATTTGCTGACAGCATCACTCAGAAGCTTTCAGACTCCAGAAAAGGTAAGGCTGGAGACACAAAGGCATTACTGTGAGTGACATAATCAATGGAGACATAAGGAAGAGTGGGATGAGATTTGGGCAGGGAAAAAATGAAAAAATTAGCTTGACTATGTGGGTAAATTATTACTAGGGGAAATTAGAGGTTCTATCATAATAGAGGAAAAAGAATTATTTTAGTATGTTTTCAAACAGTTGTGCTAAAACAGGTGTAATAAAGGTCTGGGTAAGAGCTGGGGTGTGAGGCGTAAAAGGCAGCAGGCTGGGTAAGGGGTGGAAAGGGTGCTAAAAACAGGTGACATTGTTTTTAGCTGTCCTAATAGTGAAAGACAATGGTATTGGTATGTTCTTTCCCTCCATCTATGGCTGCAGTTGGATGCAGATTGATGGGGACCTGAACACAGGTAAAAACATGGGTGAAGAGCCTTTTATGTCTCCATAATCATCCAAAGAAGCACCCAGGCAAATCTCAGGCTGCCGCAGCCGTTCTGTGAATGCACGTGATTTTTTCCATCCTCAAGTGACCATCAGTGACCCACTGCTAGGTACAGAGCAAGGGGAAAAACCATCCTCTGTGTTTAATTTACAGACTCACTATGAATAGCAGAGCAAAAGGCTCGCAGAAATGGTCTCTTCTTAGTTGGTCCGACGGGTGTGGGAAATGGAGCAATCCCTGGCTTGTCAGAGGCTCCTGGAGAGGAACGGGTCAGTGCTGGGGAAGGACTGCGCACACCAACGTCTGACTCCTTCCGAAGAGAGGGGGCAATCTCGCTCTGCTCTTCCAACGAGGACCAAACTGGCCGCGATCCGGGGAAGGAGCGACTTTGAAAGTCCCTGCTCTGCTGGGCGCTGCCGCGGGTAAGGCCGGGCCGTGCCGGGACGATGGGCAGCGCTGCGGGAGGGGTCCTGCTCCAGCCGCCGCCACTCCCAGCCGGGCTTTTCCTAAACAAACTCAAGTCCGCAGAGCCTGAGGGGCTGCCCGGGGGCGGCCGGGCGCGTGGGTCGGGGCTGGGGAAGGAGCTCCATCGCCCTCCGCCTCCGGGCCAGCCCTGTCCGCGGGGGCAGGCGCGGGGCCGTGCCGGGGGACTCGCCCTTGGCCACGGCGCCGGGCCGGGGGCCGGAGGAGGAGCCGCTGTCCCGCTGCCTTTCCTGCCGCCTCCCTCCGCCTCCCGGGCCGCGGAGCGAGGCGTGCGGGCGGCGCCGGAGGAGGAGGAGGAGGCGGCAGCGCCGGGAGCGCCGGCCCGGGACACCGGAGGTACCGGGGCTTTGCTGCCGCTCCTCGGGCACCTGCCCCCCGCCGGGGAGTCGGCACGGGGACTCGCCGGGGCGTCTCAGGTGGAGAACGAGGGGAAAAACGCGGTTTTTCTGAAAGAAAATGAAACCTCGGAGGGAACTTTGCCGGCGCGGCGCGGCGGGAGCGCGGCCCGGGGGGCTCGGGGCTCAGCGGGGCTCGCTCTGACGGGACGGCCCAGCCCGGCAGCTGGAAAGCGGCCGGAAAAGTTTGTGAGCCCCCCAAGTCGGGGTGTAGCGCCTGGTGTGCCCCCTGCCGCGTTCGTGGGGTGGCAGAAGGGGCTGGCTTGGTGCTCGCTGCTCCCCCAGGGGGAAGGGATGCGGGTCCCGGCGGGCAGGGGACCCTGGGCCGGCGCTGCAGCCCCGGGTTCGGCGGCAGGAGAGCCCCGCCCGTGCTCCCTGGGCCTCTCTGACCCGGCGTGGTGCCCAGCCCCAGGTGGGATTGTCGGAAACAACAGGTGGTTCGGGCAAAGAACTGAAGTTTTGGCAGGGTTTTTTTGTGGAACTGGGAAGCGATTTGGGGCGAACCGTGGTGTTTCTGGGGGCCTGGCTGCTTTCAGGCACAGTGCACACGGCAAGACTGGGCAGGCTGGCGGAGTGGAGAGAAGGTGATGGTTCAGGTACGGGCAGACGTGCTGAGGCACTGCCAGGTGTCAGGACTGGGAATGTGTGAAATGGGATGTAAATCCCATGTACACATGTTCACGTGTATTCTGCACGGTCCATCTCCTGAAGGAGATTCTGCAGAGCACACGGACTCCCTAAATCAAATCCACACGTGGTGTTTGCACGTGTTACAGTTGTGTGTACCTCGCTTAAGGTAAAGCTCTGTAGGGTTTTTTTAAATTCTATACAGAAAGGTCCTGAAATACAGAAGTGCTGCTTCCATGGGTGCTGTGTGGCAGTAATACACGTGGCTACAGCAAGCAGTTACTTGCAGTTAAAGGGAACTGATTATCAAAACCACACCACTATTTTTCCTAAGTTATTTTTCCTTTCACTTTATACGAGGAAAGTTTCAGCCTGGGCAATATGCTGGGTACAGAGCTGAAAATCAGTAGTGGGATGGTTTTCAAGCCCCAGTGGTCCACACTGACCCCCCCTCAGTGTTTCTTGTGCAGTTGCTGTGGGTGCACATGGTTTGTCCCCGTCTCAGAGCAAGGAAATGCCTCAGAAACCATCATCTGCTGCAGAGAGCTGGGGGTCAGGGTGTGCATGGGGAAGTGTTTACTCTCGCTGGAGCTGCTCAGTGCATCCAGGGCACAGGGAGGCAGCTGCTGGAAGCATCACATCCCCTCCATTGTCAGAGTTAACAACCTGGACAGCTTTGGGGAGGTGTGAGAGCCACCCTGACACCTCTGCCTGGGGTGTCCCACCTATGGTGTGGAGGGATGTGTGGTCCCAGCACAGAAGCTCCTCTTGCCAGTGTGGTAAGGGAAGGTCAGACCAGGAGAGAAGCTGACTCTGGTGGGAACATGCCACGTTCCAGGGCAGAATTCAGTCCTCCACCAGTACAGCCCAATTCACCAGTTTGTGGGCTTGGATCTGGGATTAGGGATCACCTCCATCTCAGCCTCCTGCAGCACCCAGTGCCCAGACTGGGGCACAGGGGTGGGAGTCTTTGTAGCTGCTGCCAGGCACCACAACGTCAGGATCAGCAGAAGCTGAGTGCACCTAAAATTCAAATATTTGCCTAGAAACAACTGAAGTAGGATGCAGTGATTTTTAATGTTGTTGGCTGGTGGTTAAAGGAGGAGCAGAAAGCTTCCTGGATAGTGGTGATGGATCAACATATTTTTCTATTCCCCTTGGCCTTTGATCCCCGCTCAGGAAGCCAGCTCTGCTCAGGCAGAGTTAGGGATGATCTCGGGCCTTGCTGGCCAGACTGGGAGGTGGGTTATGAGCTTTGCCGAGCTGGAGCCTCAAATCAAAACTTCAGCATCACACACCAGACGTGAAAAGAACCAGTAAGAGTCAGTTGAGGGGCATCATGTTACATCTGAGAGGCGTTTACTGACTGAAACTGAAAGCAGAAAATGAAGGAGCTCTGATGCTGGGCAGACACAACACTGCAAGTCTTCCCGTAGTTTGAACCTCTCTGTGAAGAGGATGAAGGGTGGGTGTGCAGCTGTGAAAAGGGAGGGGGTTGGAGATGCCTTGGGGGACTGAGCTGTGCAGTTTTCTGCTGCCTGTTATGCCAGGCAGTTCACAAGAAGCCAACCTTTAATAGCTCCTAAGGGCCTGATTTGCCTCCCCGAGTGTGTTTGAAGGAGCCTGATGCTTCCAGGGTCGGAGAGTTCTTTAAAAGGACTGGGCAGGTGGGCAGGAGCTGCTGTGTTTCTCTTTGCCCTCTTCTCTTTCCTGCAGAGGATTATGTCAGTAACCACATCAGTATTTTTCAGTTTCTCACAGTCTTACAAGAGCCGTGGTTGTCTTTGTTGATGGGAAAGGTTTTGAGGTTGCATTTAGGATTTTTCCAGCTGCACTGCAGGGTTTCAATGCTCTGCCTTTACACCAGCTTGTGGAGAATCTGCAGCTGTGACCCCTGCCCACCCCCATGTCCTCTGCCCAAAGACTGAGTGGCTTTGGTGGTGAAAAATTAGGAACATTATCTTTCTGTAGTGCGGAAATCATTAGTCTCCTCTGTTAATTCACGTTATGCTCATGTCAAAGCTATTATGAAAATAATTGTATTTATAGGATGATAAGTGCATCTGCAATGTAACATTTAGACAGCTGTGTTAAGAGTGGAGAGCAATGAACATCTCACAATTTATACAGAAGAATGATTAATCTGTTCTGTTGTTTATTTTTAAACAGAATAAATGATAGTTCTTCAGGATGGTGCTCACTAGCAGCCTCTGCTCCTGCATTCACATGATGGGCATCGCTCAGCTTTGACAACGCTGTTCAGTCTGAAGTGCTGTGGAAAGTTTGTCTGTGGGACCTTCACAACTGCGACCCAGAATGTACTGGTGTGTGGGAACTGAGGAATCCGCTGTTTGCAGGGAGAGCAACATGGATCCACAAAATGGTAAACAGGAGGATTTCTCTTCTTTTCCTTTCGGATGGGGTGCAAAAGGCTCTAGGAGAACTCAGTACCCAGCTGCCACTGGGCTTTGATGAAATTTAAAGGTGTGAAAGTTTTTTGAGGCCTAATCTTTGAAAGTTTACAGTCTAGAACAAGGAATTTTACTTCCAGGGAGGGTGATGTTGAACTACTGAGGTGGTAAGAATAGCATTTCCCTGAAGATGGATGTTCTCCAAAGGCCTGTGGAATTAGTCAATATATGGATCACGTCTCACCAGTTCCTAAATATGTTTTACAAGATCTGTGCTTTTTCAGCGTGTGAATGCAAATATGTTCCCAGTCACTGATGCAGTGGGTATTCAGGGTATGAAAGCTGCTAAAATCAGTGCATTGCTTCTCAGCCTGAACAGATATTAACCTGCTCCAGTTTTGCTGTCAGCTCCAATTCAGTGGCTTGCAGTGATTTAATGTTGGGCTAGATTAGAAGGTTTGTGTTTATGTAATAAAGAAATTCCCCTTTCGGAAGGGACATATGCTTCAGGTTGCTTCCTGTGAAATTTTTCTTTTTTTCCCTGAGCAGCCAAATTATTTTTGGATGGTTTCTCTCGCTTCAACCCTCAGCTCCCAGGCACTGCTGCGTTTCTCTGAGTCAAACCCCAGTTATGTTTCTGCAGCAAGAAATAGCCTCCTGCTCTTGTGTAACGGTGTTCCCCCCTTGCAGCAAGTGCTTCATTAGGAGGCAGCATCTGCGTTTGAAGTGTGGGAAGAAGGTGTGTTTGACGCTTTGTAGTGAGTAAGCAGGCTTCAGCAGAAGCTAATGTTTTTGCAGCCTTATTTTGGATTTTATCAGCAACTATGAAGCAAAACCTGATAGTTTATTCAGAGGCCCCCTTGTCTTGTTTGAAGACGTTTCTCACCAGCGTCACAGGGAGCTCTGGGAACTCTTTCCTTTCTCCGTATGTATTCTGCTTGTTCTGTGATACTGATTTTTCTGTTTGCCTTTGCTTTTGGTAATTAGCATTGTACCTTTCTGTAACACTTGGTTATTGAATATTCTTAAAATTCTTAAATTCTATCTTCTGAGTTTCACTCTGGAAGAAATTATCTCCACTTGAATACTGAGCTATAAACCATGAGAAGAATTTTAATCTGCGCTAACGGTTCTCAACTGTTTCGAATTGCTAAATTTTTGTTCTGCAGTAGCGCTCTGACAAGTTTTTTCACTGTTTAAAGATACAGTAAATAAATTACTGTAGTAGTGAATAATGAAGTGAAAAGTGGAATAGTTGTATTGTCTACATTTTGAGTTCAGGTTTTTTTCTGAGAACTTTATTCCATGTTGCTGTTATGTAATTATATTCAGTTAAACTGGTTAGTTGGAAGCATGCAAATCTCAGTGGTAGACTCTTCTATATGGATATATCTGGTTTATATTAAAACAGTATACAGTGTTGGAAAACTGGCAAAGGGATCTTTGCAAAGCTTAAGATCCCTGTACAAGGCACCGGTACTGCCTTGGTGGATTTGCTCTTTATAAGGATATTGTACATGCTTAAACTCATTGTTATTTCAGGGTTGTTTGGGTCCTGCCAAGAATAATGGTCATTAGCTAGCTGGTCCACTCCCCGAGGTGGCCGGTCCTTGTTGTGCGCTCGGGTCCCGTTACGGGGCTGAGGCAGAGCGCGGTGACTCATTCAGCCTCCACATGGGAACCCATTGTTTACGCTCCTTTAGGGACAATGTGGATGCAGCCTCCTGCTCCCGTTCAGTGGGAGCTGCTGCGGAGGGCACTGAGATCCCGGATCATTTCTGGAATGCCAACGACCTCATTAGTGCTCGGAGCTTGGAGTCTTTTTTTGCTCTCGGGCAGGAGGGACCGGCATGTGGCTGTGGGGGGTTTGAGCAGCAGCACGGTGCTGCCAGGGGCTCCTGATGGATCGTTTGGATCAGGGGGGCTGGAGGCACCTTCCAGCGGGTCCCTGTGCACTGTCATTGTCTGAAACCTTAAGACTTTTTAGGAGGTTTTTTCCCCTGACAGCTGTGAAGCCCTGGCCAATTGTATGTGGGGAAAAGGCTCTCTGCATCTTTGTTAGTCAGAAAATGTGACAGAGAGCGCAGGGGCTCACCTTGCTCCGTGTCTCCTCTGTTGTTCCTCCTGATTGCCAGTGATCATCCTGTATCCCAGCAGGATGCCAGCTTTCCCTGTATCCCGGCAGGATCCCAGCTTTCCCTGTATCCCAGCAGAATCCCAGCTTTCCCTGTATCCCAGCAGAATCCCAGCTTTCCCTGTATCCCAGCAGGATTCCAGCTTTCCCTGTATCCCGGCAGTATCCCTGCTTTCCCTGTATCCCAGCAGGATCCCGGTTTTCCCTGGGAGTGTGGAGTTCTCCATCAGAACTGGTCCCTGTCTGCCCCCTGGGGATGGTGCTGGGTTTGATTTGATGGTGCTGACCGAGCACTCGAGGGGATTTGTCACTGGAGCTCAGGATGAGGCTCCATTGTGGGTGCACTCAGCTTCTCCCTTGCCTCCTCAAACCCTGCTTCCCCTCTCCTGGATTTGTTCATCTTGTCCTAATTAAAAGAAACTGAGCAGGGATACGGGGGTGGCTGCAGTCTCGCATGAAGCTCAGGGTTTGGTTTTTTTTAACTTGGTTAAAGAGCTCTGCATAATATAGAGGAGGTGACATAATATCAATTTTGTAGGAAATACAATGGAAGCCCAAAGGCATCACTTTATGAATGTGTAGAAAAACATAAAGATTCATCTCCTTTCTATGAGCTCATTGGTTTCTTTGAATCTTATGAAATTTCACAGCTAGGATTTAGTTCTTGTATGATTTTCTAGGAGACAGTTCCTCAAAGGTGTAGGAGAGCAATCATTGTCTTCTGAAACGTAAGGGTACTTCTGTTAAAGAGCTTATCTTGCTCTTATTGTGAATTTTATTCAAAGTCATAGAGCATTCGTATGCCACTGGTGTGTGTCTCCGAGGTGGAACTGGATTATCCATCAAACATGCCAGAGGGTGTCTCTTCTCTCCTGCTAAATCTAGAAATGAGCATTGAAAAGAGGTGTTATGTTGGAATGTGTCTGACATTACATAATTAGGGACAACAAAGTCGAGGAGAGATGCTTGAAACTTTATAGTAGCTTGGCAGATATTAACTAACTTCACCTTCACAGCTTCTTTTGAGACAGATCAGATGTAACTCGGTGGCTTTGCACTGTCCAGGGAAGCACAGGTAGATGTAGACAGTGTGGCTGGAAAAGAGCATTACAGAGTATTAAATGATGGAACAAACAGGTAACCAGAGTAAATTACTCGAGTTGTCATTAGGAGTGGACCAGAGGCACCTAAAGCTGCGCTTTGCAAGTGCTGTGGTGACCCCACAGCTCACGGGGCTTTCTATTTTATCAGAAAGAAGCTGCCCACAATGGCAGTGACCTTTGCAACCCTGCCTGGGCCGTGGCTCAGCTCAGGTCTGACTCAGAGGGGAAGCTGCTGCCTGCCCCTCTGCTTCCTGAATCCTGGAAAAGGCTCCGGTGTGAGTAAGAGTTGAACTGGAAAAGTCAAAGAGGCCTTTATCGAGAGGGACTGCTCAGGAGCAAGTGCAGTTTATAGGGAAAGTGTCACAGCAGTTTGAGAGGTGACAGCTCAAGGCTGGCCGATAGCAAGTGCAGCAGTTTATTCTCCTGGGACACACTTTGTGCCTCCAGCCTTGCTCCTGGTTGGCATCAGGGCAGGATATGAGCAGTTTATCCTCCTGGGACACACTTTGTGCCTCCAGCCTTGCTCCTGGTTGGCATCAGGGCAGGTTATGAACAGATGGGGACTCAGTGATCCTGGTGGGTCCCTTCCAACTCAGCCTATTCTCTGATTCTGTGATTTTCTTGCAGTTAAGCACCGTTGTTGCCCTAAATGAGAAGGGCAGGAACTTGCAGTGTGAATAGCTTTGTTTAGGAATCTTTCCTGCTGAAAAGAGGAGGAAGGGAAAATCAGCACCCCTGATACCGCTTTGTTCCTCATGAAATCCCCACGTAAACCTTAAAATCTTCCCATCAGCTGTGTGTGTGGGGACAGGACCGGCAGCTGGGCCTTGGGGCACGTAGTGCTGTATAACAGGGAAAAAGTGCTCACAGCCTCTGTCCTGCTTTTTCCATCCACACATCACCCTGTAGTAACATTACCCTGAGTTTTCTATGACAGTGTGGGGTGAGGAGGACGAGGAGAGGATCTGGGAGGTGAACTGAGCACACAGAGCACTGGAGAGCTGCAAAGTGTGTCAGTTGTGTGAAGTTCTCCATGATCAGACTAAATCAGCCTTGAAGGTTTTCTGGTTTTCTTCTTGCTTGTTAAGCTCTGAGTAAATTTGAGTCCAAACAGCAAACAGAAAGGGTTCCTATGAGCTAAAAAAGCAGAAAATAGAACAGGTTTTGTATGTGAGTCAGTCTTACTGCAGAGTGCCCTGCAGAAGGAGAAGTAGGAAACACTCAGCAGGAATAGGAAGTACACTAGTAAGGCAGTAATAGGCTTGTATTTTTAAATATTTAAATAAACTCTTCATACAGAAGTGGTGCAATCTCACAAGGGGCCAAGAGCTGCTGCGGAAGGCTGGTCTGCAGCTGAGCATGCCTGTGGTTAAACCTGCTCTCCTGTGTTACAACATCTCTCCAAACCCAGCCTGCATTTTCAAAAAGGGCAAGGAATTCTGTGGCATTTACAATTTTCCTGATAAAAAACATCAGAGCCAGCCTGCTCTTGAACTTGAGGGCTGTATCAAGGAGGGCAGAGCTGCTGGAAGAGCCAGTGGTGCAGTAAAGACCTTGGGAAGTTAATTGAGCAGAGAGACTGACCTGAGAGGCACTTTGATTTACAGGCAGCAGTAAAACGTTGATCTTTACCTGAGCTGTATCTGGAATTATCTGCTGCTTTACCCATTTTTCCACCTTTTCATTAAAATATATTTGTGGTGTATTAACACTGAAATATAACTTATGACAACATCAAGAAGCCTGAAAAAAGATAAGGTGATAAGGCAGTAAAGAAAATCCTTTGCCCTTAGAACTTGTACACAGGGAGTTCTTTACAATGTTCCTAAAGTGTGATTTATGAGGGGGCTTTCAGGTGAGGGTTGATCCTGGGGTCGTGGAACTGCTGTGTTCTGTTTCAGTGGGAAAAAAGCAATTGATAATGTTCACACTAACTCAGCCTTTACCAGGCTTGTAATTGATTTATTGTTTTGACAGAGATGTTGCTGGTGATTTTATACTTGCATTAAGAAAATGCTATGAATTATGGGGTTTTATCCTCCCCAGAGCCTATGGGGGCCTTATCCAAAACCCATTAAAGTCTTTGCATTGACATAATGGGATCTTCAGGGATCCTTACAGCATTAAGTCTGTGGTTTGTTTGTTTTTCGCTGCTCTGATCGATGAAGGGGCTGCCAGGGCTGTGCTTGCAGGAGGCAGTGAGCGGGGAGGAGCTGTTTGCATTGCAGATGAGGGCGGGGGGGGATGGATTTTATACCATTCAGCTCCCAACCTGCTGTATAAAATCACAGAATCATGGAATTTTTAAGGTTGGAAAGGACCTTTAAGGTCACTGAGTCCAACTGTTCCCCCAGCACTGCCAAGCCCACTGTTAAACTGTGTCCCCAAGTGCCACTTCCACACAGCTTTTAAACCTCCCCAGGGATGGTGACTCAACCATGAAGTCTATCTCTTAATAGGTTCTATTTCAGATTTTACATCAAGTCAGGCTGATATTTCATTCCTTCCCTTAATCCAGGCCTGTGTGCTCATTAGTGGGCCAGCAATTGCTTATTTGCATGGTTATGTATCACCACAGCAGCAGCTCTTCTATGTAAGCTGCTGATATTTTCCCAGCAGAAGTGTCTCCATGTTTTTAATTTGTGCCTTGCCCTCACTTAGAAGACTTATTTAAAAAGTCTTTAAGTTTTAGGAAAGGCTCTCACCCTTCCAAAAGCCTTTCTGCAGTCAGAGGGACTCTGGGAGTCAGCAGTTGGTGTTGCTGGCAGGACTTGGGGTCTGCCATGGAGATGCACAGCGGGAAATCTGGGGCAGATCCTCTCTGTTTTGGCTCTCCCTCTCCAGCTGGAGAGGGCAGCAGATCCCTGGTGAGCTCCAGGAACTTCTCACGTGCAGAGACAAGCCCCGTTAGTGTCACCGGGGGTGAGGGAAAGGGTCAGTCTGCCACAGGCAGAGCGGGAGGAAGGAGGTGGGCGGAAGGAGAGGGGACCTGGGGTTGGGATCTGGAGGAGCAGCTTCATTTCCTTTCTGACAGTCCATGTGTGGCTCCCAGGCATAAAGATTGGCAGTTCAGATACTGCTGGGGAAAACTCAGTCCCAGGCTGTCCCCAGCTCCTCTCTGTGCATAGCTGAAAATCATGGAAAAATAACGAACCGAAGCAGTGACTCAAACAAGAAGTCTGGATAAATTTAGCTCAAATATTCTTGGTATGTTTGTGGTCACTGTGGAAATTGCATCACTTCTTGTTTTAATGATCAAAATATTGCTTGGAAAACTGGCATGGCTACCCAAGAAGAGCTAAAAATGAAATCTTTTAAAAGCAAGTATGTATTTACTTCACCTGCAGTTAATTGGTTTTGGGGGTTGTTTGTTTTATTCCCGTCTTGGTTAAGGAGTTGTTGGACTGGAGGTTATTGCTGCTTAATTGAAAAGCCACAAGGCTTAGAGCTGATGCACTCTGCAGTGTGATTATCTACTTCACATAAGAGTTCTGTCTGGGGAGTAGGATTCAAAAAGAGTGCTGGTAATTGCTGAAGACAAGACCTCCTCCAGAATCTGCCTGCACGTCTTTCTGTCTTTCACTTCAAAGAGCCTTTGAAAATGCTTTTATTTTTGCATCAAACAGGAACTTTTTTTTTTTTTTTTAATAACACTAATGGACAGGATCCCTTTTCAGATCTCATACACGGCTTGAAAAATGAAAAGCCCGGCTCCTTAAGCGAGCTTGTAATCTTGTTCATAATTCTCCCGTGTTCTGCACCTTGGACCTTTCATGCAGTGGCAGGGTGGGCATAAAAGCTGTCAAATCAAAGCCATTTGCAGGGATAGGACCAGGTTCTTGGATGCAATGGATCAGAGTTCATCAGAGGTTGGTGGGAAGGGGATGAGCTGTGTCCTGCCTCATTTTGCTGTCTGTGCCTTGGAGCAGACATCCAAAAATGCTGTGAGCTGCAATGGGGTCGCAGCATGGACACAGGATCCTCCCAGGCAGGGTCCTTGTCCTCCCTCCACTCAAATGAGTGCTGGCATTCCCAGGCATCAGGAAGACAAAACACCTCCCTGCAAATGCAGGCCTTTCTGCCACTTGTAGGTTTTGTCACAAGTAGGGGAAGGTTTTATGGGGTTCTTTTCGTAGCCCCGTTAAAGCTTTGGTGGCTGGCTGGGCCAACAGCAGAGGACTTTCCATCAGGTTTTCTTTCTGCTCCAGACACAGTTGTTAAGGTGATCCTCCCTCTGGGATAGTCTGTCCTGGAAGCATCTCTCAGGATCTTCTCCAGCTCCCATGGAAGCTGGTGGAAATGCTCACACTGAGTTCAGTAGAAGCTGGAGTGAAGCCCCACTTTCTCCACTGTTTTGTGTGGTTTTTTTCCTTTTCCAGACTGACCTAACCATCTCTTTTCTCTGGTGCTCTTCCCAGCTCTGCACCTCCCTTGGCTCTGCTGTTGCCAAATCATCCCTTCAAATCTCTTGATGCCAACCATATCCAATATCTTGGTTGCATTTTCTTTTCCTCTGCATGCAACACTTTTACTTAAACTGATCCAGAGTGGTTGTCTTAGTGATAAATGAGAAGTGAGGGTAGCAAGGAGTATTTTGTTAGTCAAGCAGGCACAGTAAAGAAACTCACTGAACTGTGGCTAACGTGTACTAAGCTTAGATTTTTCTGCGTGGGATGTTTACCCCCTCAAATCTCTTGAAAAGCTAACAAGGTTCAGAAGAAACCAAAGTTAGCCATGAAATTTTATTTTGCAAAGTTTCAAATGAAATCCAATCTTGGTTTGGTTTCATGGCTGTAATATTTGATTCAGTTGGACAAGAATGGTCTCACTTGAGACACCTTTCATCATGTAATCATCCTCTCTTTCCAGCCATGCCTGGGAACAAACACAAAGAAAATCCAAAAGTGTAATTGTACTTCTGCATGCTTAATGTATATCTCCAGTTTAAAATTTGGAAAGCGAGAGTGGCATAGCTGGCCTTGCCTGCAGAAGCACATTTCTGAATGATTCAAGCTGCAGGATGGGAACCAAATCACTGAGGCCAAAACACAAAAATAGAAACTTTCACTCCAGAGCTGAGTCATTCGTATTTTCAATAGAGCAACTGGCTCTCTGACCATTTGGAGCTCCCAACAGCTTTCCTTTGGGGGTGGAAGTTAACACCATCACTGTTCTCTGTGGTCTTTGCTGATCCTTTGCACCCCAAAGAGGGCACTGCTGGAGGGATGTGGGGTGTTCCCATATCTCGGTGGGAGCCAGCCTTCGCCCTGTGCTTGCTGGAGGTCATCCCTGTCCCATTCCCACGCTGCCCACAGGGAATCACAGTCCTGCTCCTCTTCACCAGGCACAGCCCAGAGCAGGGGATGTGGTGCTGCCCCTCACAGCCAGTGTGGAGCACGAGAGGGGAGGCATGTCCCAGTCCCTTGTTCCTTTTCCATGGAGAGCTGCAGGCAGCAGTAGTGACCTTGGATCTGTTTTGTGCCTTCTGCCATGATGGGTTTGTTCTGATAATCCTGTTCCAGTGTAATTCTTGGAGCTCTCTCTGACCTCATTGCCTTGTAGTGCCTTTGTGTAGCCTCTTTTCTACTTCAGCAAAGAATAACCAGCTCAGTTTCGTTTTAACTTCTTGGGCAATACAAATAATTCCCCGAGTCCCAGGAATGTGGGAGATGAACGCACAAATCTACTGCTAAGATCTGGCAGTGCCCCCTGATACTGCTGAGTCCTGGTGTTACCAGGATTTGAGGCTTTTCTGTTCCCTCTTCCTTCATTATCCTGGATGATGAAGGAATGATTGTGTAAGTGTGGAGCTAAAGCCTTTGGAGGTGTCTGTTTCTCATAATTCCATTCTGGAGCCCAGTGAAAAGGCAGGAATCCAGAGCATTTTTCCACCCAGTACTTAATATTTTGCATTAGCAAATGCATTTTTTTTCCTTGCAGGTTAAGGATGTTATAAATAGAAAATTTCCAGTGATTCTGGTGATAATTGGTCGCTTTACACAACTGTACCTAAAATTGTGAACATGCCCTGGGTGCTTGCTGGAAAATATTTAATGCAGGTCAGCACGATGCATGTGTGGTGCTGGCATATAAACAATTTCAAAATACTTCCAGAACCTGCAATAATAGTGAAAAAAAGATCCCTTTAGTGCTGGCTTTTTGCCTTTGAAACATTCTCCTGTGTTTCATATCTGGTTTCTTTTAGGGTTATAAGTCTCCTTTTGGGGCAGTGAGCATTGATTGCGAGCTGTGTTGTAGATGCGGGTGGCTTTTGTGCTCAATACATCAACTTTTCCAGTGCCTTTGGCAGGCAGACCTTAGTGCAGAGCCACTCCTTTAATTAGCTGAAATAATGGATGTTTGGGGGAAATGGAACCGCAGGAAATAGGCAGAAAAAGCGTGTGGAGGGTTCCCACTGTCCTGAGAAGCTGGCACGTCCCACTTGTTGTGGGAGATGTTAATTAGGGTCCGAGGGGCCACGGCCCAGTTCTGGCACGGAGTCTCCAGTGGGGATTTGGAACTTCCCAGATAAACCATCTTGTTCTCAGTGCCTTCTCTCAGGGGGATTTAGCAGTAGTTCTGGCCATTTTTGAATCCTGACAGGAGCATTTTAAAGCAGAATATGTTTCACCTAAATCTGAGAGAAGGTGAAGTAGAACACAGGCTTCTTGCTGCAGGATGGTTTTGAGGCAGGTTCTGGCTATGTGGGCAGGTGGGGGACACAGGAGATCTTGGTCTGTGACTTCACCTTCTAAGAAATGAATGAATGAAATGAATGAACAGAATCTTTTAACTTTTTTTTTTTTTAAAAAAAAGAAACTTGAAGTGTCAGCTAATTAGAGAAGGAACACAAAGGATACTTTTGTTTCATAAAGCATTGTACTGACTTGGGCTGACTGAAAAATTTATTTCTTTATTTTTTATTAAAGAACCCAGGCTTTTAGCTTTTTCTTCCTGGTTTGGGATGGGATTTTTCAGTACCTCAGACATATCCAGAGGACTGAAAAATTTTTCTTACCCATCTAAATGGAAAGTACAATGTAGGGCAGATCCATCATCCTTTGAAATCACTGGAGGCTTCCTGTTGGCTGCTGCTCAGTTTGTTAGCCTGAAGTTTTTCAAAGCAGCAGAAGATGCATGAGTCTGTTGCAGAGGCTCAGAAATAACATGGCTTTCCATTAATTTTGCAAAGTAGCTGGGTAGAGCTTGTGTGGAGTAGTATTGAAAAATGTTCAGCGACACCGTTGAGTTTTCGAGCGTTTGGAGGCGCTGGCTGTAAATATTCAGCCCATCTTCAGCCTCATCTCTGCCCCATTTATTATTTGTGCTGTGGCAGCGCTCAGAAGTCAAAATGGCAAAAGATTAAGCTGGTAAAGGTTAGCAGTAGCCATCTGGTGCTGTTGAGGAATTACTGTCTGAGCTGAGCCTGGAGAAGCAGCCTCCCTACCCACCCCCATCCCCACATCCTCTGAACCAGAGGCTTGGGTTTCGCTGTAATGGGACATGAGATGAAAATATCTGTCAAGGCTCAACTGGAGTAGTTAATTCAGACAAAGGAGCAGCCAGCCAGCCGAGAGCCGTTCCTTCAGTGGCCGCTGCAGGAGCTGCTCGTGCTGGAGCAGAGGTGGGCGCTTGTCAGCCCCAGGAATTCACAGCTTCACTGGGCATCGCTGAGTGGGATGCTGTGTTAAAGCATCAGCTTGCTTTGCTCCCGTCTCTGGAAATACCTGCACACATTATGACAAGGTCAGTAGCGGTTTTCAAGTTTTATTGTTATTGTAATTCTGTTTTAGGAGCAGGTTACCTTCCTGCCCTGATTTATCCTGCGTAAAGCATCTCATTTATATCTTTCTGTGCTTAATAAAAATATCCTACTTCGTTGCCAAAGAACTGCTGGCTTATCAAAGGGGCTCATGTAGCATTTACAAACTCTTGTGAGTTTATGTGTCAGAGATGCTGTGATTTGGGCCATAAAGACAATAACCATCTGTGCATTGTGCTGCTTTGTTATGCAGCTGTTTGCTGATTCACAGTGCTGACCTGCAAACCCTCCCCTTTCACTGATGGCATCCTGTCAATTTTGAAATTTTAGAGGGGTTTTTTCACCTGCTGTAATAATAAGGCCTGTGACAGGGTGTAACTACACATGACCCTAAAATTCTCATGGTTCTCTTTATTGTTAATGAGACTTATTTTTATTTCGTTTCTCTGAGCTGGGTCAGCAGTCTGTTGCACTTTAAAGGTGATACCTTGTACCCTTTTAATGGCAATAAAATAACACTGCTTTCTTATTGATAACCTCTGGTTTCATTTGGATATTTTTAAAAAGAAAATCAGTCTTGCCCTTAGCTTTTATAAAAGGCTGTTACTGCAAAGCCAAACTTTAAAGGCATTTTCCAAAGTATAAAACATTGAAATCATGAGAGAAATAATTCCAAAGTTAGTTGTTTTTGTACAGGCTGTAAGGTGGTGTGAGGAATAGATGATGGGTCTGTTTTTAGTGTCAGCAAATGCCTCCCCTTTTCCCCTTACAAACAGCCCTGGGTTTGCTCTCAGCTTTTTTAGTAGAAAGCAAGAAAAAGAAAAGAAACTGTGGATCTGTGGAGAGGTTAAACAAATGTGATGCAGAGATGCAGAGGCTGAATGATAGGGAGAAAACTCCATGGCTTTATTTTCCTAGATGTTCAAAGATGTTAGAGAAAAGAACCCACCTCAATTCAAATATTCATTTATCTGCTTTTTGGTGCTGCTGTGGGGCAGTGCTCCTGGCATTATTATTGCTCAAGGCTGGGTGTGAGTGAGGTGACTCTGACAGAAAAGCCATGAAGAGCTCAGGCAAAAAGCAGGAGACATGTAAGGTTAAAAGCAGAGCAGAATTTCTTTGGATTTCGGCCCAGATTTCTGCTAAAAATGGCTGGTGCATGTATTGGCAAAACTTTATTGCCAGCCTACATGAATGCCACAGCTGATGGTAGGTCAGTCATGCATCTTGTAGAAATAAAACAGTTTTTAGTCAGTAAAATGTAGTTTTCCTCATTTATTTTCCCCCCATTGGTGACTATAAATCAAACTTATAAAACACGCTGCTTCTTAATTTGCAGTTGCATTTCAGAAGCCAATATATCATTTACTAAGTCACCTTAGTAAATTTACCCAGTTCTGAGGAAGCCTTCTGTGAACTGGGTAATTTTGTTGGTGAGATGCTTAGCTTTGCCTTGCATGGCTCCTGTGTTTTTTGGGAATTTGGGAACGGATGGCCAACCTTCTCTCATTTAACCTCTGAAAGCTTCAGTAAAATTTGACAGCACCGTGCGAGCACAGCTGTTGGTTGAGAGCAGACTTTTCTATCACTCTGCATCTCACCAGTTTTGCTCTTTTCAGGCCTTTAATTGATAGTCACAAGGGCAATTTTTTGCTGGAGACCTTTGGCAGCTTCTTCCCTCCAGCCTTAGGCAGGAGGTCAATTTATTCTGCAGCATGGAATCATAGAAGGAAGTTTAGATGTAAGAAATTTGACAGATGAGTAGCATTATCTGGCTGACAAGAATATTTAATACAAAAATACTGGTTTCAAACAGTAGAATTGCCCAGATTTCTTGCACTCAATGAAACTTTTATTGAATTCTACTTGATGGATGTTCAGATGTTCAAAACTGAGCAGTTTGGATTAGATCAATAAAAATTTGCCTAAGACAAGACTGAAATTAAGTTTAAGGACTAAAATGGATGACTCTTCTGAGAGTAAACTCCATGGAACCAGCTGTTTGTGACCTTCCCGTTCTGGAGATCCCAGAATTCTACCCCTAACTCACGGCCAGTCCATGTTCTCCCAGCAGTGCTGGTGGCACCAGGGGTTGTGACTGAGCCATTACACCACAAAGGACTTAAAAAATCTTGGGGGCAAAAATGTAAGAGGAAGCCCAACACATCAGCCAAGATGTTTTGTGGAGTAGGCATTTGGCAAAAGGCAGAAGTGGTGTTGGGATTAGGGTGGAGCAGGCAGAGTTGCTCCGTCCCTCAGTTATGACCCTGTGACCCTTCTTGTGCCCCCTGCCCAGCTGGTTTGAGTGGGGCAGCTCCAGGGGGAGAGGTGGAAAATGCTCCTTTGAGGGGAGCTCTGGTGTGCAGGATGTGTGGGAGGTTGGCTGGAGACCTCTCTGCTCCAGGAGGTCGTGATGCCAGGATCTGATCAATCTCTGACTCGGAGATTCTTGTACCTCCACCCTCCCTGGCCATGATTTAAAAGTAAAGAAAGATGGTCCTGCTCAGCTCTTTGGCAGAAAGGATGTGCCTTCACATCTGGAATGGCTGCAGATGTGGCTCTTGAATGATGGTCTCCAAAATCAGGGTTGAGGCTGGAATTGAGTAAAATTTGTCCTTCCTTTCAGCAGACTTTGAGAGCAAATTGAGGTTGAGCAAATTCAGCTCTGCCAGCCCTGGTTTGCAGGGCTCCTTGAGCAGGAAGCTGAGCAGCTTTCCAGCTGTTTTGTATCTCCAATGTGAGGCATTTTTTCCTCCACGGGGAATTCCAGAGCTTCTCTCTAGGTTCAGGATTTCATCACAGGGTGCAGAGCGGGGAGGCTGCGTGTTCCAGTAACTGCACTGTTTGCTTGGATCTGTACTTTGTGATTTTACTTAGTCCAGTTCTGAGTTGTTTTGACTGGAGAACTATTTTGCTTTAAAGATCTCCCGCCCATCATCCTTTAAGCAAACTTGCCTAAGAATCGTTTGCTGATTTTGGTGTCCATGAAAACAAGAATGAAATCATACGTGGTACTCTTAGTGGTGCTCTTACTCATACTCACCTTATGGGTGTGTGGTCTCCTTTAAAAGACTGAACCAAATGCAGGGTGAATTGCTTTTTCCGTGTAATCCCTAAAATTACAAGTTATGGAAGCACCACACCTACTGACACGAATTCTGAGATGCTGTTTATTCTGCTGTAATTTAATCCCACTTTCATAGGCCTTGATTTCTGCTCCTTGTCCTTCACACATTCTGTATCATCTGGGAAAGGTTATTGATGAGGGCACATTTTTAATGGCACCAACCTCTGGAGCCATCTCCGATGTCTGAGTGATTTGAGCTTCATTTAAATAATTGATGAGAAGTGTTAGTCAGAACCTACTGGTGATTCAGACTGCATTATTCAAAGATATTTACTGACAGTTATAGATTGCTCCAAATTTACTTCTCTTTCTGGGCTGCATTAAACTAGGCCCTGTGGGACATATGTGTCTATTTAAAAAATAAAAAAAATCCTTGTTAACATATGTGAAAATCTGTGGGCTTAAGTGCTTTATTTAACCAGTTACAAATAAGAGATAATAATTCATATTGTTTTAGCAGGAAGAACTGAGTATGAAATAGTCTCTTTTCAAGTGAAAAATGCTTTTTCCCTCTGTCTTGTGTGTTGTTCAGGAGTGGACCTGAAAATAATCTCATATTTCAGTGACTTTCCTGCAGCTTTCCCTGTCCTGGTGGTTGGGGAATGGTTGGGTGTGAGACTTCCTGGCTGCCTCATTAGCCACCCACCAAAGCATCTTCTCTAATGGCTGCAGCTTTTAATCTCTGACACAGAAAATCTCTTCTGGCTCCCAACAGCATTTAGGAAAAGAAAGTCTGGTCTAGGAGATTCTCCAGAATTGATTAAGGTGACACTGGGCATCTTGCATAATCTCCTTTTACTTTCTTTTTTTTTTCAGGGTAAATATTCCCAATTTCTTTTCTTTCCCACTCGCTGAGGTGTCTGAAGCTCTGGTTGAAAATGCTCCAGGACAGTGGGATTTTATCAGGCTGTTGTCAGGAGTGAAGCGGGATTGAAGCAAAGCCACTAATCCCAGATCTGCCTTTCAGATTCATGGCTTTGTGGGAATTCCCACAGCTGCCAGTCCCATGTAATCCCTTCTCTTCCCTGGGTGCTCGGCAGGAGGAGTGTGCCAGGCAGATGCAGGGTTTATGTTCCATGTGTGTGAGCTTCCACACTTCCTTTGGAAACCACCTCTGGGAGCCACTGGGGAACTCACTGCCCATCTTAGTTTCATGTCCCTATTGGGAAGTATTTTAACGTTTTATCACTTTCCTTTATCAGGCTCTTTTTAAAATTACGTGCAGTAAATATTCCACTGAAAATAATTCACCAACTTCTTTTATTCCCAGGATTCACTGACACTGCTGCTGTGCCTGAGTAATGGGCAGGTACTTCTCCCTGACTTCTCTTTTCTGTTTTTCCTGCAGGAACTGTGGACATGGGTGGCAAACAGTCCACAACTGGCGACGTGTCCGTCATCCAGACCCCTGTGACAGAGAGCATCCAGGATGCGTACAAAGCTGGGGACGCCAGCAAGGCCCAAGAGTTGATTAGGTTGTCCTGTGAGGAAACCGCCCTGCAAGTGGAAAAGGTTGGGTTAGGTTACTGCTCTCTGTCAGATTTTATTGGCAAAGATACCAAAATTCCAAGCTGCTGCTCTTTTCTGTCATTTTTTCATGGAGAAAGTCCACTAAGTTCTGTGGGTCCCAGACGTGGCTGGTTGTGTGGGGCTCTCAGTGCTCAGGGACACTGTTTGCCCTTGAAAAACTGATCAGGAAGATGAGACAGAGCAGGAGCAGACACTGTGTGAGGAGGGTGCTGCTGCTGTGGTCACCAAAACAGGGAAATGCATTTTTCCCCGTAAAACGGAAGCAGTTTGTAGACCTAACAAAAAATGTATTCCCCCATCAGTGCAAAGATGGTTATTGGCCCCCTGGGAAGATTTTGCTGCTTCTGCGTGGGATTTTATCACAAACTCTGTGCCAGCTTCTGTGCTGCTCTGCCTTCAGAGCCCTCCTTTTGAGCCTGCTCTTTGCACAGAGCTGATCATAATGTCTTGGGAGGGTCCCTGCATGTCAGGTCGAGTCATATTGGCCATCTCCAAAACAGGTAATACTGCATTTTGTAGCTGAGCTGTGCAAATGCTTTTTCTGTTGGTCCATGAAAAATGGATTTATACTCCCTGTTCTGTGCCTCAGGCACTTATATGATAAAGCCCTACAAACAACTATAATACAAACCCCAACAAATTAATAATAATAAATTTATCACCAGCCATTACAATGGCTACTTAGTGTTTATGACATTCTCAGTTAACCACGGTGACAGTGGCCATGCCCTGGCGCGGGCACGAATAAATCCATGCAGCCCTTTAGAAATGTTCTTTCTCTGCCTGCTCCCTTTAACAGAGAATTTCTTTCACTGTGTTTCCTTCGCCAGTGTCAGCTTTTAGGCATTGCAGCAGCATATGGAGATCTGCAGGCCGTGAGGTACCTGCTGAAGGAAGCGTTGGTGGTGTTACCCACAGAGCCCAACGATGACAATGCTGCTGTGGTGGCCGCGTATTTTGGGCACAAGGACATCGTGAAGGAGCTGCTGGATTCTCTGCGTGGTGAGCCCTGGGCTGACCCTGCTTTTCCCCAGGCTTTCCAGGAGCTGGGTGCTACAGCTTCAAGCAGGAATTTGGGGTTTTTTTTTCACATTCCTTGAAAGGGGAGGGATTTAGTCATGGGAAAGTGTGTGGAGGGATCAGATCTCTGCTGTGCTTGAAGAAAACTTCCCCCGTGGGGGAAAAAAACGCATACATAAAAATATTCCATGTTTGCAAATTGGAGGTGGAGGAAGATGCCATTGAGACAGTTCATTCCCATCAGGCCTCACAGCTGGGTAACATCCCAGACCCTATGGAGAAATTAGGGGATTTTCAGGATACAGCATCATCCCAGTGCTGATCCAACAATCCCAGTGGTGCTGGGAGGGAGTGGCCTGACTGCTCAGGGATGGTTTGGATGCACAGCTGGCTCCCACTGTTCTCTGCTTGATACTTTGTTTTGCCCTTCAGGGGAATTCCTTCTTAAGAATAATTATTATATTTTACCAAAATTTTATTATAGCAATTGTTTTATAGCGGAGCAGAGACATTTTTGGACTCTGACACAATTCCTAGGGCAGCAGAAGGGGCAGGGACAGAGCATAACTCTGACTCAGGACCAGGAGCTGTGTTTGGGTCCCTGTTGCTCTCTCAGTGTTCTGTGAGCTTGGCAGCTGCTTCTCCCTGGGATCTTCCATGGATTTGGGGTCCAGAGGTCCTGCAGAACATCTGGGGCAAATCCTTGACCTCAGACACTACAGCAACACAAGAGCTAAGCTGGCTTCTGCAATATTTAACCTGAATATAGCTCTAGCTCCTCACTGGGACTAAATACTTGCCAGTGGCCTCACTGGGAACGGGAATAACCTGTTGGGAAACCTGTTCATTTGGTGTTCTGTTGGAGTGCTGGTAAGCAAGATAAACGTTCCAGTTTGAGGGATGCAATTAAATGTAATATTTCCTTCAGCCAGAAAGGAAGCTGAGTTACCTAGCAGCAAAAATTAAATTATATTAATATAATACAGTGTGTGATGAAAAGTGACTTAAGTAGTTTCTGGAAACTTAGCTCAGTTTAGAAGTGACCAAATTCCCTCCAACTCTTGCTTCAGGGTGGGCCAAGGGAGGAGCTCTGTACAAACAGCAGCTTTCAGAAATTTTTATGCAGGATCTTCCAACTGTTTTCTTGGGAAGTTACACAGAAACCAATCATAGGGCTTAGGTATAAATTGCGTAAATTCGCAATTTGGCTGATGCACTGCCGTGATTCTCCCTGGAACAGTGAGAACTACTTGTGGCTTACAGCTGAAGTGGAGCCTGTTTTTTGTAGCAGGAGGGTGAGGGATGTAGTGGAGTTGTTAAGAATGCAAAGAGCGATGTAATTTCCACATGGATAAGCTGCAAAAAAGCCTTGACATGTAAAACTTGGGCTTGTGGACGTTCCTGTAAGTGTTTCAGAGAGGATGTGGATTTGTAAAATAAATGGAGGCGGTACCGGGAACCAGGGGAGATTTGAGGACTGCAGAAATAATTCTGTCCTGGGCATTTAGTTACATGCCCAGAATTAGGCACACCTAGAGGAAAACGGTGTTCTACAGGAAAACATTATTTCAGAAAAAAAAAGAAAAAAAAAAAGCAGATGGATTATGACTAAAACATCAGCAAATTAATGCAGAAATCAGAACATGGTGTTTTAGTTTTTAGCTTTAAATGACATTTCTTTGACTTTACTATGAATTGATAGTAAAGAGTTGACCTGAAATGAAATATTTGAAGGAGAAATGAAAGTTTTTGTGGAAGACTTTAGGTTGCAATGAAAACAAGCTAAACCAATTCTTTTTTTGTTGACTGAAGCATTTTTTTTTGTTTTATTCATCCAATAGCATGAAAAGTCATCTATTTTCCCCTATTTGTTGTATCCCCTCTCAGAAGTGGCCAATCCTGGGTGTTTGGCTCTAATGTCTGTTGGATCTGGTTGCAAAGACAGTCCTGATCATCCCTGTTTGGGATCACATGTTTCTCTGCTGGTGTTCTTGCAGCATCCTCAGAACCTTCCATGAATGCTCAGGTCAGGGACAGTCAAAAAAACTCACCCATCATCTGGGTAGGTAAAGAATAACAGTTAAAGCTGAAAACTTTGTGCCTGGCCAGCCTAGGACCCTTGTCTGGCACACTTTTGCAGTGTAATCCGTTTCTTTGTCCTCAGGGGCTTTGCTCTGTACCAAACCCCTTTGCACAGCCGTTATCTGTGGGTATTTCCTGAACATCACAGCCTGGTGGCACCAACAAAGTCACCTTGTGTATGTTTTTGGTAGGTCCTAATACTTGCCAGCAGCTCCTGAACTGGATGCTGGCCATAGCCTGCCAGCAGGGCCATTTGGACATTGTCAAGCTCCTGATCCGGGCGTACAGCGCTGACCCGGAGAGCTGTGCGGTCAGGAAGAACGAATTCCCCGTCCTCATCCGCCTGCCCCTCTACGCTGCTATCAAGGCAGGTGTGTGTTTTCATGCTTCCACATTTTGCCCCTTTTCTGCAAGGTTTTCAAAGAATGGGCTGGGCTGTTCACACACAGGATGGTGTCCATGTGAACCATTGGGATTCCAGCGGGATAAATGAAAATAAAATCGGCTCTGAATCTTTCGGCTCAGCCAAATTGAAGTCAGGGCCTTGTGAAGTTAGATTGCTGTAAATACTGAGAGGCTGAACTTTCCTCTATAAACTCCTAGGGAAAAGACCCTTAAAAAGTCGAATCCTTGCAAGTAAAAGCATTATTGTTATGGACACTCTGGCACACATGCTTGATTTAGGCTGAATAATTTACACTTCAAAGCACAGCTGTGTGTATAGTTTAATAAGACAGGGAAGAAAAGAGAAAAAAGAAAGAGCCTGGGCCAGCACTTTTACACAGTGCCTTTGCTGTCTCAGTTTGACCAAAATGAGTCCTACCACTGGAGGAAACAGCCTTTACACAGTTCAGTTTCCTTTTTGCACACCCCCACAGTTTTTTTCAGAAGTGGTTATTTCCCAGGATTTCTGTTCAGCTCCTTGTTGGTTCATTTACATGAGGCGAAGGGAGCAAACAATCTGCTTTTCTCCAAAGGGAATGAAGACGTAGCTGTGTTTTTATTACGGAATGGAGCTTTCTTTTGTTCCTACATCCTGATGGACAGTCCTGAATCCAGCAAACACCTTCTGAGGAAGTATTTCATTGAGACAACGCCACTACCAGGTAGTGCTCCAGCAAAAACAGTAAGTAACCATTTATCTGTCTGAAGAGATGTTGTTTTAAAGGGTGTCATGTTAATAATTGATAATTGTCTTTGCATGCCATGTGGCTGCTGATTTTTCTTCTCAGCAAGAGCCTTGTGGTTTGCTGCCCTTTTAGAGAACAAGCTGTGAAAATGTCTTTGATGCTGAATTACAAGGTGCAAAACATCAGGGCTTTGAGTGGCATCACTGTGCAGCAGCTTCTGTGGGCAATTTAAACACCATCATGTGAACCAGGGTGTGCTGGGGAGGGGAAACACCAACTCCGGGCTCAAAGTCTTCCAGAGAAGAAGCTGGGCTGCTTCTAGCACAGATTTCCTCTGTGCCCCCAGGGTCATCACTCCTTCAGGTTTCTGCGGTGTCACCTGGTTGCAGGGTGGTGCCCAAGCTCTGGGGTGTCCCCAAGTGTTGGTGTGGCACTGAGCTGAGCACGGGAACCCTTCTGTGTCAGACACTTCAGGTACAGCAGGTAAAAATGGGCTTGGGTAGCTTTTTGTTAGCAAGGAGCATGAGCAGATCATGCTCAGATCCTCAGCAGTGAAAGAAAGAGTCTCACACTGTTACTGCTTTATAGGGAAGCACACGGTATTTTGTATTATTTGTTCTGTTCTCCAGCAGTTTATTATCATGCATTTTAAATTTTTTTCATCTCAGTGTGTAGTTTAACCCACACTGAATAGGAGCACCAGATCCCTGAGCTTTCAATACTTACAGTTTTCATCAGGTCACAAAAAAATTCGCAGGGAAAAGATGTCCCTAATCAATCCAGCTGAGTATCTGTCTGCTCAGCTTGTAATATTGCAGGCTGTTGATTCTGCTTTGGTGTGAAGTAAAAATAAGGAAAGAGGTTTTAGTAGTTTTACAAACTTCTCCATTCTCTGTTTTTCTGCCAGAACCCTCTCACTGGGTTCCTGTTGATACTCGGAGTGTTAGACCACATAAGCGAGCTTGACATCTTTGTGTTAGATTTAGAGCCCTCCTTGTGCTACTCTTAATTTTGTTGACAGATAAACAAAAGGAAGCTGAATCTCAGATGTAGATAAGAGCTGATAAAATGTCTTTTTAGAAGAAAAGAAAAATCCAGCTGGATAATTCAGCTTGAATAAACTTGGAATAAATGTTTGAATCACAGGGAAGAGGTCTGTTTTCCATGTGAATTTGCTGGCAATATTTAACTTAGCTGCTGTAAAAATGACTCAGCTTTGCTGTTGTCACACCCTGAGTGAAGAAGAAGAGCGCAGTCTTAAAACATCAGCTAATTGCCAGAAGGGCCTGGTTTAAAAAGAAAGAAAAAGAAAAAAAAGCAGAGAAAAAACACAGAAACTTGACCTTGATTCTCCTAGTAGCTGTTTATTTTTAATGTTTGCTTCTTTAATGCTTTTTCTTTGAATTTGTTTTGGCAGACTGGGACAGATTCGGGAGGATCTGTCCTCGTTTGTGTGCAGAGCTCTGATCTTTGGGAAGTGGCACTCACACACACTGATAACTTTATAAAGCACGACTTTGTGGCAGCTGCAAACAAACTGCCTCGGTGCTTTCTTCTCGTCTCAGAAGGCTCATCCTGAGATGGATTTTGCACTGGGAGGAAGCAAAAGTGGATTGAGTGGAGACTGGGATGTGAGTGGCAGCCAGCTGGATGTCAGAAGGTTCTGCCTCTTGGACAGGGCAGAGCCAGCACTGATGGCTTCAGAGTGAGCCCAGAAAACTTCTAAAGGCTTTGTCCCTTCTGTGCTATCTCTGAGTGGAAACACTGGAGCACAGCTGAGCTCCAATCGGTTTCACAGTAGTGAATGTAGAGCTATGCATAAAATGTGCTCCAGAGCTCTTTTGGCTGCCACACCTTCCAGAGAGCCCTTGCGCCGAGCAGAGCTGCCCTTTCTCAGGCGAGAGGAATTGCATCTCATTTTTCTAATATCTGTTTCTCCTTTTCTTGTTTTTTCCTGGCATAAATTTATACCCACGGCAAACCACGGTTTTGCTAAAGAGAGGAAGTGGTCCGTGTTTACAGGAACAGGTAACAAATACCAAAGAGAGCCTTTGCAGTGAAGTGGCTGGGCACAGATTCCAGACTTCAACACATGTAGTCAGCATGGAGATAAATGTAACTTTCCAGTATGTGCAGTCTGAGATATATTTAATTTTTCCATTACTGGCCAGAAAAGAGCTTTTTCTGCTGCGTTTTCCCTAGGAAATATTTTACCGACAATTTTATATTCAAGCATACAAATGTATACATGTGCGTGGGATCCTCCTCTCATTTCTTTATCCTGTTAATCTCACTTACATCACCATCAGCACAGAGATCTGCAGCAGTCCCACACACGATTCAGAGCAGGGTTGCTGATGGAGGGAGCAGATCGCTGTCCTCAGATTATCCCATCTGCAGCGGGAGCGAGGTTCTGTTGGAGCGCGTCACGTCATTTAGGAGAAATGCACAACAGCCTTTTTTAATCACCTTACCAGACAGTCTCAGATTTAAGTAAATATTTTTCATATTTATAGCTGATCCTTTGCCTGAGAGCAGTGGGGTTTCTCGCTCCTGCACAATTTCCAGTCCTTTGCCTCAGTGCATCCCCTGACATCGCTGCAGTAGAAGATTTCAATTTAGTCTTCAGGGCTTGTATTGAGAAGTTCTTGCCTTGGCAGCAGAGGGAAGTCTGCAGAGGTTTTCACTGCCCTTTCTACCCCTTCTGAAGAGCAGTGAGCTGCCTGCAGTCAGGCCTTGCCCTGAGCTTATGTCCCCTCAACCCTGTCGCTGGTTTAGCACAGAGCTCACCCCACGGAGAAAAGTTGGGCTGAGCTCTGGGCTCTGCGAGTTTGGCCACACAGACATTTGGTGTTCATCCATCAAAGAAACAGCTTTTCTGGGAAGATAGTGGGATGATTAAGTGTGAGCTGGGGAGGAAATCCCCTCTCTTTGTGGCACTGCTGTCAGGATTTCTTTCACTTGGGTAACATTTTCCCTGCGGAGTCCTCAGCCAACCAAACCCCTAAGGTAACTCCACTGACTTCAGGTTGCTGATACAGATGAATTTGGTCCACTGTCCCTAAGTCACATAAAGGGGCTTGGCTGTCCCCCAGTTTGCAGAGACACCATCAGTCCTTGTCTCTGGATGGGAGGGAGAACTGGGTGGGAAGGAGGGCACTGATTGCTGGGCTTCCAAAAGCTGCCCTGGATACAGGACACCAACCCCGCAGCGCTGAGAGCAGGTGCTGGATTTCACAATCTCGTCTGTGGTTTGAGAAATCTTTATCTGCATTCTACAGGTATCTCCTTATCACACTAAATACCCTGAGGCCTCTGCATTTTTGTGGGAAATGATACACAGCAATCTGAATACAAAATAGAGATGGGTTATCAGTCTGCAAAGAGGAGCAGCAGAGACACAAAGTCCTCCTTGTACCCCCTAAAAGAAGCCTGTAAGGTTGTATTATTACTGCGTTTGTTGGTGTACTCAAGGACAAGTACTTTTTTCCTAAGCCCAGGGATTTGTAGTATGTGTTACAGCTGAGAAAAAAGCAGAAAACTGCATACTGAATTTAAACCAAGAGTTTGTAAGCAGGAAGCTGTTAAATATGCAGACTTGGGAAATCTAGCAGTAAAGCAGGGTGTATTTGGAGTGAGTGTGAAAGCTCTGCCATCCAGCTCCCATTGGGTGCTGCGCACTTTGCAGTGGAGACTCCGCCTAATTTGGTTTCTTGTTGCTGCTGGCTTGCTGTGTTTTACAGAGGTGCCTTGTGGCAGTGGATGCAGCTTCGAACAAACAGCCTGTGCTCTCTGCCTTGGTCTCCCCAGTGACACAATGGGCATAATATTTCCATTCATATTTGCAGGGCTGTCCTGGCACATCACGAGTGAAGGTTTGAAAAGCACAGTGTCTGCTCTAAGTATGACTACTGTCAATATCCAAAAAGTGCATCTGTTTGTACTTAGGCTTTGTTCCATTCTCCTGAACATTTGAACTGTCTGATCTATGTGACCTGGAGTTCTGAGTCTCAAATTAGCATTTGAGATAGGCCTTTGTTTCCCTTTTCTTTCTCTCCTGCCCCAAAATATGTTTCTTTTAATTTTAAGCTTGGGGTTAAAAGACCTAAGAGCTAACTACTGGGCACTGGAAAGCAAATTAAATTTGCTGTCGGGTTCTTGCTGCCTCCTGGTGGAGAATTAAAAATCGTTCCATTGAGGCTGTTTTTGGTGACAGTTATGTCAAAACCAAGAAGTTTATGAAACCGTTTTGGGAATATCATTTTTTCAATGTGCATTTCAGGATAAGGATTGGAATGCTATGAATGAGGTGATCTTGAAAATGAAGCCTTGAGTTGTTTCCTTTCATTGGTGACCATTGTGTGTTCACCTTTTCTTCTGTCCAAGCTGGAGCCTGAATAGGCATGGACTGCTGCAGAAATACAGGTCCTGCTTGAGCTTGCTCATGGTCTTTGGAGTGAGATCACGGAGCAGATACGGCAGGGGCTGCTGATATCCAGCCATGATTTCATCTCTGAGTCAGTTTAATTCCTAGAAGCAGATTGGAAAGTGAGCAAAATGTTTACGGCCTGTGCTCTGCTCTGCCAGATTCCCAGTGGTGCAGCACAGGCTGAGAGCAACTGGGATTTCACTAATGCGGTTTTCTCTCCTCTCTCTGACCACATGCAGGCTCTGTGTGTGAACTGGTCAAACCTCAAACTGCCCTGGGTGGATCTCGACTGGCTGATCGATATCTCCTGTCAGATCACTGAGCTTGATCTCTCTGCCAACTGCCTGGTGTCCCTTCCCTCCGTGATCCCATGGGGGCTGATCAACCTGCGGAGGCTCAGCCTGGCTGACAATCAGCTGACGGAGCTGCCCAGCGTGCAGTCCTCTGACGAGATCATCTGTACAAGGTGTGTGCCCACGGCTCTGAGCCTGCAGGGAGAGCGGGTTCACACCAGGCACTGGGCTTCAGGGAGGCTGTGTGAGTGCAGAGCACGTTAGAGGAGTTTCTTGGTTTGTTTTCTGTCTGCTGCGAGGTTTAATTTAGGGTTTGCCCCTCTGCATTCTCAATGTTTCCAAGTTTGTTGTCAGGACAATTGTGGGAACTTTTATTCCTGTATTGTCTCATGTTGTCTCTGCTTTTCTCCAGTTCTGGTGAGCCCCATTCCTCTAAGCTGGCTCAGAGTGACAGTCACTGGCTGATATCAATGGTTTGATCCTCTCTCTCTCCAGACCAGCTCTCTCTGCTCCCTGAAGGGTTCATTTTCTAGTTAGGGTTTTATGCTTTGCCTTGTGAAGTACATTTCAGCTGCTTCCATTCAGAGCTAAAGCTGCCCTGGGAAAACAGGGGTCTGTTGACAACAAGAGACTTCGGTGGTGTTTTACTGATGCCTGACTGAGGTTGTTCTCTACTCACAGGTTACTTGAGGTCGATGTATCCAGCAACAGGCTCTCCACTCTCCCTACTGGATTCCTACATCTTAAAAACCTTAAAAAACTCATCGCTTCCAAAAACTATATGGAGAAATTATTTGACGAGGAAAACAGTACGTACAGTCCAGTGTTTGGATTACATTTCAAGGCTGAGCTGTAGGGAAGAACCCAGAAATGTTAAAATAGTGACTTAAATGGCTTAAAAGCTCTCATGCTTATACCAAGTCCGCAATGTTTCATGTTTTCTAGCAACTAATTGGATTGGTTTAAGGAAGCTGCAGGAGTTTGATGTCTCTGACAACAGGTTGGTGGAACTTCCAACCGTTTTTCTATACTGCTTCAAGTCCCTAAACCTACTGAATGTTTCCAGAAATCAGCTGAAAGTGTTTCCAGATCCCTGGGCCTGCCCCTTGGTAAGTTGAACTGCTCTGACAGAGTCAGAGGCTGAATGAGCTGTTGAAACAATGCAAAAAATATTTACTGTGATACTTAAAAAGCTGTCAGGTGCTTTAAAGGGTGTTCTGTTTCTGTAGGAGTGCCCCTGCCTAATTTGGTTTATGGGTCTCAGATCCAGTCTTTCTGAGGTTCCGCCCTGTTCTCACCATGTTGATGGCATTGGTGGAAAACTTTAAGAAATGTCCTACATGGATGTATTGATTTTCTTTGTAGTTCCTCTGAGCAGAAGTATTGTTAAGATCATTTTAGAAACACCCAACCTTCATCAAAGTTAACTTTCCCAAACCCATGGCTAACTAGGACATCTGTATCCACCCATTGCTGTGACTTTATTCCTCGTTTTTACAGGGACAGCAGGGGAACAGTATCCTTTGGGGAAGAATTTGTTTATGGTTGAAAAGCAAATGGGAGTGATTTTCAAAATAATTTTTGAAATACCTTTTGCCCACCAAGGAATTTTCCCATCAATTCAGTGCATCTCCTTAGCAAACCCTATGTGACTGCATGCCCAATAATTTATCTAAATCAAGATATCTAAAGAGACCACCTAGAATTAATTTATTAAAGCTTTTGACATGTGACAGCTGATCTACTGCATTATTTAAAGAGGTGATTACTACTCTATAAGTGTGGGGGTTTCTTATGTTTTCCAGAAATGTTGTAAGGCATCTAGAAATGCCCTGGAATTCCTACCTGATGCGTTGACTGTTTTCTGGAAAAATCACCTGAGAGAAGTGGATTTTTCTGACAATTCACTTAAAGAAGTTCCAGCAGGACTCTTCCAGCTTGAAGTAAGTGTTATTTCTTCACACTTTTCACATTATTTCTCCTAATATTGACTCAGACTTCGAACTGGCTGCCTGGTTAAGGTGGGAGCCTACGTGCTGGTCTGAACTGGTGCAATTGCCCAGAGCCCCTGAGCAGGCTGCCACCCCCTGAATCACCACATTCAGGCCCTCATCCAGTGAGATATGATATCTAGTTTCTGACACAGGTCTTCTGAGAACCCGCTGGGGGTCTGTGGTTTGCAGAGTTTGGGAGTGCAGAATTTGGAAGACAAGCCCTGCATTGTAGCTCCAAGCTCCAGCCATTGAAATATCGATGTACTCAAGTACACTCACAAATAGTTGTGCTTTTTCTTGAAAAAACACACACCGGCCTTGTGTAATTAGGAGTTAGTTTTTCTATGCTGAAAATAGCATGTTTGAATGCCCTAAACAGGGCTGCTTGGGACCTCTGTAATCTTCAAGGTTGTAGATTAAATTATTCTTTCCTGTGGACATCACAGATCCATGGTTTTATATCAAAATTCTTTAGAATTTCTGGTTTCACATGTTGTTGACATGAAACCAAGCAGAACTTGATGGTTTCCTCAAAGCTTCCCTGCCAGATTGTGAAACTCAGGGTCATGGAGAGGGAAACAGAGGAAAATCTTCATGCAGAAGTTCTGTGCTTTTCCCTGCTGGCCTCTGTGGGAAGGATGCAGAAGTGTTGGTTCATATCCATGTCCAGTCCTGATCTCAGGATCTCCTGCAAAGGTGCCTTTTACTCCTGCTGGGATGAGGGGGTTGAACTCCCTCAGCTCTTTCCTCAGCACATGTGGCTTTGCTCTCTGGTGGCCATTTGTTTTCAGCTGGCATTTCTCCTGAAACAGAATGAATCCTATGGACTATTGTCTCCAAAACTTGTTTTTTCTGAATGCATTGAGAATCATCCCAGGCTGGGAGCCACCATGGCAGCTATTAAACACTAGATGGTGCTTCCAGGGCACAATTCTTGGGTGCTGCTGCTCAGAGGTTGCTGAGGGGGGCAAGGGCACCGGTACAGGGGAGACCTCAGTGCAATCTTTGCTGATATTTTCAAAGTTGGTGAGCCTTGGCTGCCCTGAATAGTGCCAGTTCTTATCCATGTATCTCTTCAGCGTTATATTCATAAAAGAAATAAATATCAAGTGTTTTAAAGCATATGGCTCCCCCTTCCCATGGGATGCTGAGCCAGTGGAACACGAATGATGCTAAAAGCATTGGCTGTCAGGATTCAGCTTTCCAGGCCTTTCCTGCAGTGGCTCGCTCTGTCTGCAGTTCTGCATTCCCTTCACCTTTCCCAAATCCCAGCAGAGCCCAGGGCTGCCCCTCTCCATCACTAGAGGGAGCGTTTTGCACAGTAATTCCCATTCTAGCAACTGCTGGTTGTCCACTGCTTATGTCACATGGATACCTCATATTTTTCCAATCTGAAAAAAGGGGAGGAAGGCCAGCAAAGTGGCTTCGTGAGACACTGCTAATCCTGCTCGGTGAAAAGGGGCATAAACCTTTTCTATTATGTGGAGCACATAAAACATTGAACACGCTTGAAGCTGAAGTCTCTGCTGGTAAAACACGATTTCCATGGGATATAATTCATGAATATTGCTGTGCTTGTGGCAGAAGATAATTCAGCTGACAATGTGCTTATCTCAGTTTTTCGTGGGGAGGGACTTGCTGAATAAACCTGGTTGGAAACTGTACAGACAGCACTGTTTTTCAGTGGAAAATGGGATTTTCAGCCAAATGAAAATCATCGTTTCAGCCTCAACATTATTAAGCACAGATGGAAGAGCATAACCTTTACAAATCTGAATGGGGACTGCATTTTTTCTTTTATATTTCAGTTACATTTTAAGGATATCTTATGTTTAATCTGGTATTTCCAGCTGAGTCCTGTCTGTTTGGTGTTAACTGCATGGTATCAATCAGTTTCACTTGTTTTTAAAATTTCTGTCTCTGGTGGGAGGCAAAAATAAACAAATGCATAACTTGTATAAATCCTGGAAAGTGAATATAAATCCTTTCCATTTTAATAGAGATGTCATAAAAAAAGGCAATTAAAACTTTTCCTTGTGTGAAATAGTTTGTGTTTGCACATTGATTTTGCCCGTGTACAACAGGTGTAAGCCCACTCTGACACCAGCTTACACACGTATATATATATATATATCTGTCATCCATACGTGGCATCTTGTGTTGGTGAATCAGACTGTTCTTTTCCATTTGGAAAGGTTTCCTCACTAAAAAGCAACATGTCCTCTTGCATGGGCTGTTTCCAGCTGCATCTGTCAGCAAGTGGAGCAATAATCTCCCGGAGTGAGTGGTGCTGCTCCGTGCAGAACTTGCTGGGGACAGGGAGGAAATGTTTGCATGCTGGGCAGCACGGACAGGATGTTCTGATGAATAAGATGTACTTTCTTCGTGTTTCTGTTACTTAATAGCCACACTAAAAAAGCTCTTTCTGTGTGTTTGGTGCTCTCTAACTCCAGGCTATTCCTCTCCTAGGCTTTGGTGTCCCTGAAGCTGCTGGGAAATCAGTTAGTTACGTTGCCTTCGCAGGATAAGTGGAATTGCAAACAACTTAAGTCGCTGGATCTTTCAAAAAACCAGCTTGGGAAGTAAGTGTTTCTTTCGAGTTTTGGCTGAGAAAACAAAAGATAAAGAAATAATAGCAAACCCAATCCCTCGTGCAACACAAAGGGTGTCAGGAGAGAATTAATCACCTGCGTAGAAGGCATTGATATCCACATACCATGTCCCTGAGTATATTGTGTGTCTGTGACAGTGATGAATTATCCGTTGCTGATTCTTTGGGCATTTAGCACACTATATCATTTATTAAGTGGATAGATTATTGATAATGGCAGTTTAATTTCAGGGCATGTAGGAATTTCTTCAGCCCAGTGTGTGGTTCATCATTACAAATACAAGTTTGTGGGGAGTATATCTTAACCATAAACCATCTGGCTGGACTGCAGTTATTAGTTAGTGTGGGAGTATTGTTTTGGAAAAAATGAAAAGTCTTTGTTTTTTAAATGCAAGTATAACCAGCTGCAAGTTCATAGAGAAGATTTCCAACCTAAAGGATTCTGTGATTCTAAGACTGACATTAATAAGGTTGTCCAATGAAAGGGTGATGTTCTTCTGTTTAGAAATTCCAATAGGGATGTTTAACATAGAGCGTTAAAGGTCCTTTATCTTCTCCAAAACTGCACTGAATTGTGTCATGCTGATATCTTCTCATTTGGGTGCCTGTCCAGCACAGATTTTGGAGTCCTTAGGAGTTTCTGTGTCAGTTGCAAAAGACAAATTAGCACTTCTTGAATGTCCCAGTGCGTTTCCAGAGTCATGCTGGTGGGTCATCCTGTCCGAGGCTCCCTGGGGAGGGCAGGCAGTGGCAGCAGGTCCTTTCTCCAGCGCTTCTGGTGGAGCTCCTTCAATTTGCTGTTTGACAACCACTTAACCCTGACACCCATAAAGCCGGGGGTCAAGTGCTCCCGCCCCGGGAGCTGGGAGCGCTGCCTCGAGCAGCTCTGTTGATTTGCCAGGAGAAAACCACGGGGCTGGACAAGTGTTAGCGCAGTCTGGTTGCACAGCAGGGTTCTATCCCATCTCCCAAAGGCAGGTGGGATCCTGTGGGAGCTGTGCTGGATCCACAGCCGTGAGCGGGGCCAGGCTCTGCCCCGTGGAGCTCAACCCCTTTCCAAGCTCTTTTCCCCACATGCCCCTGTTTTGTTTGGCCCACAGGAGCGATGAGGGATTTAAGACGAAGCGGATCCCCTTTTTCACCACGAAGAACAGGGTGCGTGGTGGCCCAGAGACAGGTAAGGCACACAGCAAGTGCTGGGAATGCCAGGTGAGCTGGAAAGCAGCAGGAATCTGCAGTTTGGCTGGAGGGAAAGCAGTGAAAATTCCTCTGCAATTTAAAGTGCACCACCATTTCATTAAGAGGGAATACATTTAGATAAAATGTTTCTAAAGAAATGATGCAGCTAGTTGGTACCACCAATACAGAAGGGTGGAAAGGGATTGAAACCTGTTTCTTTTGCTCTTTTCATGAAGGTTATGCCTTTTAGCCAGAGGACTGAGTGGTGTGTTGAAGGGAAATTAACCCATAACTATCTCTATGACTCTCAGGGTCTTTTCTGACTTTGTAAATGGCACATTTCCCCCTGTCTGTGATTTGCACCCTCAGTTTGGGGCCGAGCTGATGAGATGCACGCGAAATCCCAGAGAGAACAAAGGGATATCTGAAGATATTGCACTGCTTCCTGCTCTCTGTGGGATTCATCTGCATTTCTTTTGTTTGTTGTTTTATTTTAAAGCACTTGGGGAGTTTTCTCATTCTGGCTGCCTGCAGAATGCCTGGCTCTAAACATTCCTTGCCAGTCACAGAGCGGGATAGAGCCGGCGTCGTCCTGACGCACATCCGAGCAGCCCTCGACTGCTCGTGGGAGGAAGAGGCCCTCCTGCAGCAAATCCTTCCCTCAGTTCCCTCGAAAATTGTGTCTGATCCCAGGTGAAACTGGTAAATGCACCATGTGCAGCTGTAAATTTGGGCTAGAGATCCACACCTTCAGTCAGGAACTCTGAGAGCAGAGGCTCTGCCTGAACCTCCAGGCAAAGCTGATCCTGCCTCATTTTTCTGTCCATGGGAGTAGAGGCTGCTGTGCAGAGTAAGGTGTGTGTGCCCCCCGGGGATGAGAAGAGGTTGGTCTGCACTGCTTCACAAGCAGGAACTGGAAATAAACGCTGTGACGTTGTTGGAATATGGAACAACTGGAAAAGGAGTCTGAACCTGTGGAGTCTGACACATCCCAGAGCTTCTCTGTGAAGTGCCACAGCAGCATTTCCCAAAGGGGCAGAAGGGCACGAGCAGCAGGCGAAGGCAGCTAAAACCAGCTCTAAAAGGGAATTGCTGTCCTAATGGCAATCTCTGCGTGCTGCAAGCCCAGCATCACCCCTGCAGAAAGCAGGAGAGGATGGGCTCTGCACCAGGAACGCTTGAACAGCCGTGGCACGTTACACCCTGCTGCAACCCCGAGCTGCCTCAGGTGGCCTCGGCTAGCAGGAGGGCACAGAGCTGCCCACCTGGCTGGTGCCACGGCCAGGCAGCCACAGAGACACAGCAAAGCCAGCTCATCCTTTTCTCTGTGTTCCTCTGCCAAGTACGGCTTGGTGAGACGAGAGGATGTGGCCAAGAATTTAAACATCAAGAGAAAACAGGAGCTGGAGTACATCAGCTGCTCACAGAAATCTCCTGGTGAGGTGGGGGCAGGCAGGTTTTCACGTGATTTACCAACAAAGCTGTTTACTTAAGTCTAGATTATTCAAAGAGAATAATTTATGGCTGCTCACTATACTTGATTGATAAGTCTCAGAATAACTTCTTGCACATGCATGTGGTGCTGGTAACATTTATTCATCCAAAAATATATTTTCAAGATGGGATTTGTTTTAATTTTTCTACAGTTCTTTAAAAGAAAATTTGAGCTGAAGCCAGAGAAATCATAAATAACTCATGAATAAATAATTACAATTCATAAACACCTCAAGCTTGCTTCCAATATAGTACAGACCTTTCCACCTGGGACTCTTTGGTGAATTCAGAGTGTTGCTGCTATTTTAGGTGTTTGCTCCTACGTGTCCAAGGGAGACTAAATCTGTCTGTGCCTCGGTACCTGCTGGAGAGCAACAATGCAAAGTTTGAGTCCAGCGATGAGCCAGAAAGGAAGTGAATTGCATCCATGAATAAGCCTGCTGTTCTCCTAAAATAATCCCAAAGATGATTTTTTATTTGAAAACTCAAAGGCAGACTGTGACACTGCCCACACCAGGCAGTCCTGTCACGTATATGAAACAGCCCAGCAGACAGTGGGACTCTATCTTACTCCTTTTCTGATCACAGCTCAGGCTGGAAGTGCTGTTAATATTAGAACTGGGGAATTTTCTCCTGAGAAAACCTCTTCCATTTTCTTTTTTTTTTTTTTTCTCCTCTTTTTGGCTAAATCTAGTTACAGTTCCTCATGTCTTCTCTGTTGGGGAAGAAGATCGTGGTGGAAGTGGAACTGTCCCATCCCTGAGGAAGGGAGGGTCTTGCACCTCAGGGAGTTGCTTTGATTGACCATGGAGGCAGCAGATGGTGCTGGTTGTACTTTCCGAATCAGACTCAAAATCTCCCTGGTTTTCCTTCACTTCGGGGTGCTCCTTGGTAGATAAATGTGACACTTTTGATACAGCAGCACGATCTGTGGCAGCTTTTTGTGCCGCTGTCCCAGGAGTAATTTGTGGAGTGAAATGATGCTCTTTGGAACCTGCTGAGCTCCTCTTTGATTGAACCTCGCCAGCAGCACCAATTCAGCCGTTCAGGTGATGCTGTTATTGCTTGGGTTGCTCCCAAAATACAGAAGATGCTCCTCAGGCATGGAGGAAGCGCCCTGAGTCCTTCTGTCTAAAACAGAACAGAGGAGCAAACGCCAGTGTGTTTTTGAGACAGCATAGATCAGTCTGTCACTGCAGTTCGGGTTTTCTTCTCTGTTGTTACTGACTTTGATCCACCACAAATTACTGCGGGATGCAACATGGGGGCCTGAACATAAATTCTGACTGGCTTTTCTCGGGCAATATGGAACAAACAGGTTGAGAGCCAGCTGTGCCCTGCGTGTGCCCTTTCAGTGCCCCCTGTTAGGCTGCAGTGGGGGCAGCTCACAAGGTTTTCTCATGTGTTCAGGAGACGAGATGCCACTCGTCCCTGATGTTTGGTTGTTTTGGCAGGCTTGGGTTCCTCCCTCAGCACTGAGAAGTCCTGGATGCTGCCACCTTCAAGCACTATGATTTTAGGACATTGAGATGTGAACATTGATGTTTGATTGTCGCTGAAGGCTCTTTTGCTTTTCTGCTCTTGCTTTGTCGTGGTCCCTACCAAGGGATGTGACCTCATGTCCTGCCTGCAAAGTTCGGTGAAGCTCTTGGTTCTGAGCCTTGATGCCTGTTTTGGTTTTGGGTTTTTTTTAAAGGTGTGATTTTTTTTCCTGTCTCATTCCAGGTCCTTTTTTGGAGTTTCCAGCATTTCTGAGCGATTCCCTGGAGGTTCTTTATCTGAACGACAATCAGCTGGACTCTGTCCCGCAGTCCGTTTGCCTCCTGAAAGGTTTAACAGAGCTTTATTTAGGAAAGTAAGTCCATGTCCTGGAAAAGCTTTGCAGTGTTATTTCCATGTTGTTTTAGTGACCAGTCTTCTGTGGAGCCCCACCCCAGATGTCCAGTGCTTTTGAAGTCAGAAAGCTGGGAATAGTCAGCCCCTTGTTAGAACTGTGCCCATCGTTTGCTTTAGATAAGGAGGAGGCTGGTCTTTTGAATGAGGGACGATGATCTAATGCTTTGAACACAGGCCTGGGAACCTGATGTGCTTCTAGTTCATTCTGGCATTTTGCTGTCAGTTTCTGCAGTGTTACATTCAATAACTCATCATTTTTGTCTTTATTTCCTCAACTATCCAGCAAAGATGATTACATTTGTCTGCCTCAGAGGATAAATTGAGGTTATACATCACTTTTAGGATGGAAATTGCTATTAAAGTGCTGAGTAGTCTTATTAAAATGTTAATGGAAGATTTCTGCAAGGATAGAATAGTGTAATCTGAGAGTCCGTGAGAGCAGCTACTTACACACAAAGCCTGGTTGTTGGTAGATTTATTTGTTTTTGTACAGTAACCCTGGTATCCGAGAGCTTCCTCCAGAACTTGGACAGCTGGCTAATCTCTGGCAGCTGGATATCGAGGAACTAAATATCAGTAACGTTCCTGCAGAGATCAGAAAAGAGGGTAAGGCTGATGCTGTGTATTCTTTATTAAATTGACTGAACGTACAATAAAATCTCTTCCTTTTAATGGTCAAGAGCAGGAGCAGACAGTGTGTGCCCGAGCCCTCACTGGGGTTAACTGGAATTGCACAGGGAAACCTCCTACTCGTATTTACAAATTTGATAATCAGTGCTAAGATCTGGCTGTAATGATCAATTTTAGATAGATCACAATTTAAAATTATGACTTATAAATTCAATATTTCATTTGCAGTGTGCATGAATTCCCTGGCTTGCTTCCTGAATGTGTCTGTTTGAGGACATGTAGATGGTCTTTCTAAAGACTGAAGTGTTTAGGATCAGCAGCCGCAGTCCCATTGAAGTGACTTTATTGTGAGCTGCTAGGTTTTTGGATCTATTACAATGCTGTCTTCTTTTTTGTGCATTTTAATCAGAAAATCCTGTGGGAACAAAGTTATTAGGAATTATTCCTTCTCCAGCAGTACACTGTTGAAGCCTCAATCTAACTTTAACTGGAAACATAAAAGTAGAGGGAAAAACTGAGTATTTTCCAATACCAAATTAGTATTTTATGTTTCCTTTCAGCTTCTGAAGCATAGGAGCCCCAGCATTTGTTTCTCCTTACAGTGCTCCATTGTGGAGCCTCAGAGCAGTGACCTTTTCTTGGGGTCTGTGCCTCAGGTTTGTCAGCTGGAGCTTTCTTTGTTTATTCTCGGGGCTGTCTCAGCCCACAGCAAAACTGCAGGGGGAACACGAATTCTTCAGCCGTGGGTTTGGTGCTGTCCCCGAGCGTTGGTGACAGCAAACCCCAGCTCCAGCCCGCTCTGTCCCCCCAGGCCCCAAGACGGTGCTGGCGTATTTGCGGGCGCAGCTGCGGCGGGCGGAGAAGTGCAAGCTGATGAAGATGATCGTCATCGGCCCCCCCCGGCAGGGCAAGTCCACGCTGGTGGAGATCCTGCAGACAGGGAAGGTGCCCCAGATGATGCACAGCGATGCCACCATCCGTACGACGAAGTGGGAGCTCCCCAAGCCCGTGGGACACAAGGCAAAGGTGAAAAGCAGTCGGAGATCCTCAGCCCCAGGGGATGGTGGAGCCCTGCAGGGTCCGTTTGGGCTGAGATTGTCCTTTTGCAAAGAGCAGTTTCCATTACCTCACAAGTGACGTGGTTTTAAACCCATTGCAATTCCTCTGTTTCATTTCCAGGTGGTACTTGGGGGCAGTTCTGTTTTCCTGACTAACTTTGTATTCTAAAGAAAACTGTGTGTTGGCTGCTGAAACCCTGAAATTCCGCCTCGAGTGGACACTAATTTTGAGAGAATGCTTTAAATTGGCTTCTCTACAGCAGATTGTCCTTTCATTTGGGACATCCGTGCCTAAAGCTGGACTTCCTTGGTATCAGAACTGTGATCCAGGGGTGTCTAAGGCATCTCTTACACACCCAAATCTCAGATGGCTTATTCATGGAGCATGTCACACTGAACTGATTTGGAGAGCACTGATTTAATCCAGGATTTGTAGGTGGCCCTGTCCACTGCCTGCAGGGTAGCCCAGGGATTAGAGGGTGCAGAGCTGGTCCTGAGGTCTTGTCAGAACCAAGTCAGGGTGCAAACTCATGGCTCCTCCTTGCCAGATGAGAGCCATGGCCACCAGACTCTTTTGGAAAGGGGAAGGAGCCTGCTGAGTTCAGCTGTTCTACAGCAAAGAGTGCCAGGCCAGAGATGGACAGAAAAGAGCAACACAAGCTGACTCCTTGAAGGAAAGACTTTGGTGGGATTTGTGCATTTTGTGTTGAAGAGCAATTGAGTACAATAAAAGTGTAGACAGCACCAGAGACCTGGAGTGGGATCAAGATGCTGAATGGGCTTTTATTGCTATCTCTGAGTCTGTCTGTCCACACACACACTCACAGCTGAAGGTCTTTTGGATGAACAAAGCCCTCCTTGTGCTGGTTTGGGCTTGGTTTAAACAATATGGAAGTTCTTCCAGCTGTTTCTGTGAGACTTCCCATGGATTGCCCAGGATCAGAGCCCTGCTGAGATACTGAGCTCCCGGCTGCACTCTCGTAGGGTAACTTGTCATGTGGGATCAGTCAGTGGCTGGCCCCAGCCCCTGAACAGAGCCCACTGGGTGTTACGTGATGCTCTGAGGATGGTGGCTGGAGCAGGGTTTGGTTTTGTGCTCAGTCACAGCCTTCTCTCCTCCCCAGGGCCAAGTGAGTTAGGGACAGAGCTTCCCAGGTACGCAGGTGCTTCCTGCTGCACCTGGGAGCCCGAGTGCCATTTGAGCACAGAGCCAGGCTCCTCTTACTGCTGCCATGGGGCTGCACAGAGCAATGGATGCGGGAATGGAGACTGGGAAGAGAGCCAGAGCTGGAGAGACCTCCATTTAAACATTCCCCCAGAAACCAGTGAGTCTGATTCACAGCAACTGTAATTCTGGCCCATCTCTGGCGTGGCACAGACGTCAGAAGCCTCGGAGCAGCGTGTAGGAGGTGTTTGTGAAAGGCCTGAGAAGCTTCCCATCTCCTGAGCATCTCTGTTCTGCCTGGCCCAGCTCCGCCTGAGCTCAGTGGAAGTGATTTCAGCAGGGCTTTCCTGTTCCCCACAGCCGTGGCAGATAAGCAGCTTTAATGGTCCTGTCGAGCGTGGCACAGACAAGGATGAAACAGTTTCTATTCCAGATGCAGTGAAACACAGGGCTCAGAATGAGACCCTTGTTTGTACTGGAGAATCCCCAGCATTAACTGGAGTTTTACCAGCATCAAGGGCACCTCTATCGTTTTAGCAGCAAGTAATTAGTCTTGATTTCCTGTGGGGAAGTAGTAGCCATGCTTAACAATTGCTTGTTGATTTATCTTTCCTGGAGGCACAATTAGGACATTGAACCCCTTCTTGTGTCATACATTATGCAGGCGTAGGTTTATACTTCAGCTATTATCTCCCAGTGATTTACTGCCACGGTTTGATTTGAACACTTCTCTTTGTCTAAGTAGGTTGATTCAGTGGAGTTCAATGTCTGGGATATCGGAGGCCCAGCGAGCATGTCTACAGTCAATCAGTGTTTCTTCACAGACAAAGCATTGTACATAGTGGTCTGGAACTTGGCACTGGGGGAAGAAGCCGTGGCAAACTTACAGTTCTGGTTGCTGAACATTGAGGTAAGAAGTCACTGGTGGGCTCTGGGATATCTATATATCAAGTAGTAGCTCAGCACGCAGATATGTGATATTGCAGATTCTTTTTGCTCTGCTTTTAAAAGCTCCCCAAGCTCTGAATTTTGCACAGCATTTGGAATTCATTTTCCATTACGCTGTAGGCGTATCGCTATATTTAATGGTTTAAATTTATCATTTGCTTTGTTCTCCCTCACACACAGCAGAGAACGAAACAAAAGCTGATTTATAAACCCTTGCTAAGTAAGGCTGAACATACTTATTTTGGAATTAGTGTTTGACCACACTGTGCTCCAAGGGGGGTTTGAAGCATTTTCTTTCTTGTGTGGGTTAGACACACATTAAGTCTTGAGGTTATATTTTTAACACTTTAGGTTCAGGTAAGCTAGAGAGAATTTCCAAAACAGCTCTCATTTAGAATCAGAGCTGCAGTGAATTCATTGCTGTGGATTGATTTTTGTAATACCATGTTCAGAATTGTTTGTAACTGTTTATTATTTGATAATTGTCTTAACATTAAAAGCGCAGAAATGGGTGCCTCTCAAAAAACAAACATCTTGTCATTGTCAAAATACTAATAGTCCCTTCATGTTAAACCCTGTTGTAATAAACCCAAAGTGACAGTTTCCTGCTCTGCAGTAACAGCAGATGATTAAGCCGTGCTCTGCAGAGCTTCCATAATACCCAGATCACTTGTTGCTGTTGTCAAGCTGCCACCACAGGTTGCCTTTATTTTATAAATAAATACATGTATATTCCGTTTTATTAATATACGTGACTCTCTCCTCTTAAATGTTACACTTTTCACATGTCTTCTCTGATGCAGTCTGGAAGAGATCATTGCCAGTGTTTTCTCTTGCAGGCCAAGGCTCCGAATTCCGTGGTGTTGGTGGTTGGAACACACCTTGATTTGATTGAAACGAAATTCCGTGTGGAGCGGATAGCCACCCTGAGGGCTTACGTCCTGGCTCTGTGCCGCTCTCCCTCAGGATCCAGAGCCACTGGCTTCCCAGACATCACCTTCAAGCACCTGCAGTGAGTACTTGTGCCTTTGTGAAGTTCAGGCACTCACTCTTATTTTATGACACTTTTAACAATTTTGAGATACTTGATCTCCTTGGCAACGGAACCAATTTAGAGACTCGTCAGCGTCGCGTTTCATCTATTTTTGACTGAGATAATGTATTATAATGAGAGAGAAGGTCAGTGTTGCTCAGGGGGCTGATGATGAGTCTGAGAGCTGGAAGCTCCAAAGTCATGACCTTGACCAGCCTGTTTAGTGCTCCCCCTTCTCTCGGGTTCCTCACGGTTTAGTGGTGACACATTAGTCACAAGGGGAGAAGGCGCAGATTGGCTGATTAATGCTGCAGAGCGGGACTGTCACAGGGAGTGCCAGGGGCTTTGTTGAGGGGGGCTGTGGGTGGTACCTGCTGTGGGAACACGGCTCACGTGGGCAAGGAGTGGGTCAGTCCCCTGAGTCCCCAGCAGGCCAAACCTGTGCCGTCCATCTCCAGGTGTCACAGCAGAGGGCTGGTGCTGGCTGGGAGGGGGGTGTCACTCTGACATTCGGTCTGACACCGCTCCAAGGGAATGCCCCTGGGGAGAGGCAGCTTCTCCGAAGTGTGTCTGCAAGCCAAGGGGTGAATGTGGATGCAGCAGGCTGGCACCAGAACTCGTGAAAATGCCTCTGCCTGGGGCAAGAGCAGGTGGCAGCTGGCAAGTGAGGAAGGGCACTGTGATGTCCCCAGCGTTTGCCATCTGCTGCCTGGCAAAGGCATCAGCCGACCTCCCACACACTGCTCCCTCCACAGGCGCAGGCGCTGTGTCAGGATCCAGTCAGTGTCAGGATCCAGTCACTTG
>VZTX01018101.1:0-24962 GCA_013400915.1 Pardalotus punctatus | reverse complement strand
TCGGGTCCCAGCCATTGTCAGTACCCCATTCAGTGTCAGGATCCAGTCAGTGTCAGGATCCCAGTCAGTGTCAGGATCCCAGTCTGTGTCAGGATCCAGTCTGTGTCACTATCCCAGTTTGTGTCAGGGTCCCAGCCCGTGTCTTGCCCATCAGGAGGAGCACCAGGGACCCCCTGTGAGGCTCAAAGACTCACAATGAGAAGAAGAAAACTTTGTGTCACCTCAAGCCTCTTTTCCCATCACCTCAGAACATCATAACACGATCTCAATCATTCTTTCTCAGGGGAATTGTCTTTCACCCTGACAGGCATCCTGCAGTTTCCTCTTCACCTTCCTTTGCCCTTCCATTTCTTCCCAGCCTGATTTCACACCTCCTCCCTCCTGTGCCTCTCCACACCCCATCATCCACCTGGAATATACGTGGTATTAGCTCTGGGGCTGGAGGAGTGCGAGGAATGTGAAATCCTTGTGGGATGACCCAGGGTGCTTCTATCAGTGGTCAGGGTCCCCAGCATCCCACAGTTGCACACTTCCCAGTGCCACTGAGGGCTGAGGTTTAAGTTAAAGCACATTTCATTAGAGAAGGATTTTCTGTCTGCCATGGGAACATGTGTAGGATCAGTTAGAAAGACCCTTTGTTGGGGAAAGTGGGATAGAAGTGTTCTTATCCAGCCCACGAAAAGACTAAAAGTAGTAGGAGTTGAAGAGAGCAGGTTTTTAGCTGTCAAAGAGATAATGAAAGCCAGCTTTTAGGATCTAAGCATCAATTCCCAGATTGCAGGATCCAGCTGAGCAAGGACCGGAATGAGGGTGGAAAAAGGTGTCTGGTAGTCATCATCCTGCCTCTTTGATCTGGAGCAGGGAGAGCTGGACTTGTCTCCAGAGGCTGCCAGGGCACGGTGTTTTCCTCCTGCCCACAGCCCCTTCCAGGATGTGTGTGGCTCTGGAGGGACAGAGGGGGTGGCTTTGCTCAGGCTGCCACAGATGTCCCAGAGATCGCAGTGTTCAGGGGACAGCAGGGCAGCGAGGGAAGCGGGCAGAGCAGGGCTTGGACTCATACACATGTGGCCTAATACATCTTTTTTGTGTTTTCTCCAAAGCTAAAAATACTCACTGACAGCCTTCCTCCCATTCAGCTGCCACAGGAAATTTAGAGTCTGTGATAAGAGAAAGTGAGCCTGGGAAGGAAGCCAGTGTGCTGATAAGGTTTGATAACCTTCATCCTTGCATGACTTTTGCAGTGAGCTCTCGTGTAAGACTCTGGAAGGCCTCGAGGGACTGCGGCAGCTGATTTTTCATGTCACTTGCAACATGAAGGATGTCGGCAGCTCAATTTGCTCCCAGAAACTTGCAGGGAGATTGGTGAGAACTGGGCTTTCTTGGTGACCCTTACCAAAGCAGGGCTTTTGGGGGGCCTGGTTTTGGACTGTGAGGTGAACTTTAGGAGTTATTGTTGCTGCAGGAGGCATGTGGATATATAAGATGGCAATCTGGCTTTGGGGAAAGATCCTTGTAAAGGAGAGATGGCAGCCAGTGCATCCCTTGCTGTCTGATGCTGATCCTGCTGTGTTTGTCATGTGGCTTGCAGATACCAAGGAGTTATCTTAGTCTTCAAGAAGCTGTCCTTGCAGAGCAGCATAGAAGAAGTCAAAATGATGATGTGCAGTATTTAACAGACAGACAAATAGAGCTGATGATAGAGCAAACACCTGGAAATGACATCAAAGACTATGAAGACTTGCAGACTGGTAGGTCAGAGCAGATCAGTAATTTCTTGGAAATTAATATGTATATCCAGTTGAAATATTTGAAATATTCCACGAATAGTAAAAATTAAGTACACCAGTGTAGAGGTGACTTTGGAAATTGGTAAGATATAAAATCAGTAATGGGACTTTGGGGAGAGGACTGGGAAGTTTCTAGGATGGTCTGAAGCTACTGATTTCTCTTTTTCTGGTTTTTTTTTGGTTTAACAGGCTGTGTCTCCTTTCTACCCTGCATAGAGTGAGGGTTGCCATAGTTTCGGGGCTGGCTTCTCTGTAGAGCCCCACTGTTGTGATCTTTATGGAGGCCTTGCTCCATGGAAGGCAGGGAGAGCCCTTCCCTGTGAGGATGGCAGGAGGAGGGTGAAGGGGAGGTGTCATGGGGGCAGAAACACTGGCTGTGAAGAAGTGAGATGTGGGTTTTACAAGTGGAGTGTCAGATAGCAGCACTCCTCAGATAAATGTTACTCCCTTGACTTGGCTGCATGCTGAATGTCTCTGGAATGCATAAAACTGCACAAACTGCCTCACAGTCTTACTCTTCTGCACTGTGATTTCCTAGAGTTGCTCGATTGCTAATCCCCAATTCTTTATTTTTTTGCAGCAATTAATTTTCTCATAGAAACAGGGACACTGCTGCACTTCCCAGACACGAGCCATGGCCTGAGGAACCTCTACTTCCTTGACCCTGTCTGGCTCTCGGAGTGTCTACAGAGGATTTTCAACATCAAGAGCTCCAAGTCTGTAGCTAAGAATGGAGTCATCAGAGCAGAGGACCTCAGGATGCTGCTGGTTGGGACAGGTTTCACCGAGCAGACCGAGGAGCAGTACTTCCAGTTCTTGGCCAAGTTTGAAATCGCCCTGCCTGTGGCCAATAACAGGTATGTTGATAATAGAGAGGCTTAGTCAGACTGGAGAAAAATAGCCATTTGGTCAGTGGGTATCACCAGGCTTTGCCACTCTAAGTGGTTGTCTTGACAAAGATCTTGCCCCACGAAAATATCTGAGTGTGTTCAGCAGTGTAATGGAAGGTGCCCATCCGTTTGGGCTGTATTTCCTGGCTTGAGCATCCTCTGGCCCAAACCAGCCCGTGTGAAAGCTTTCCCAGAGCAGTCTTTGTCCCCTGGGTGCATTGAGGCTGGTGACAGGCTCAGCCACCAGCCCGGAGGGACAGTGACACCGCCGGGGATGTGGCCACGAGCAGGTGGAAGCTGTAAGGGCTCAGCTGGCGCAGCTGCAGCCGCGAGAGGATGTGAGGCCACGGCTGCCAGGCCTGAAATATAGATGGGCTGGAGTCATCTGTTTCTAGTGAAAGATCCTCACTTCAGAGTGGCAGAAAACTTCGGGCAATCAATAACTGTGTCAGCCCTGAAAGTAGCAGCATTTTTTTCCTGGTGAAAATCAGGAAAACGTAGCTTCAGCAGCGACAAGATTTACTTGATTTTTAACCTCAATAGGTGTTGATCAATAGTTTTCCTAGAAATGGTCTAAGAAACCTCATTCTCTTTAAATGTTAATGAGTCCTCCTCCCCTCTGCCCCCCAATCCCTTTTCCTCTGGGCAGCGTTCCCTGCGATTTTTCTCTCTCCCATCTGCTTGGCGACAGCCTGTTGTTGGGCTAGCGGTGGGACCAGAGCTGTATTGCACTTTTGATGTGGCATTTGCATTTCACTTCCTTGCCCTTGCAGGACAGCGCGGCTGCATCGCCCTGAGCCTCTCGGGAGCTCTGAATGCCAGCACAAGTGCAGCATTCTCTGTGCTGTCATTATGCCTGTCACTTATCCAGTCCCGGATGCCAACAAATTTTCTCAGGCTTAACACAGATAAAGCAGCAATGTTTCTGCTTAGTCCAAAATGCCTTTTGGACTCCTTGTCACTATCTGCCATTTTTCTCCGAGGCAATTACATTGTCTGTGCCTCGGGAACAAGGAAACTTCTTTTTCATGGCCTGCCCAATGTTTTTCTGAGCGATCCAAGCCACATTAGCAGAATATTCTTCCCACTGATGGGCTGTAGCTATAGCAGGTTGGATTAATTTAATGTACTAGCCAGACACAGAGCAGTTATTTGTTACTGTGCTGCTGCAATTATTGTCTAGATTGCCAGATAGGGTTTCTGTGCAGTCAGTAGAGAAAGCAGCTGCCAGTTTCTGTTCTGAAAGGGTGGATGGGGGCATGTTTCACATATTTTCAAAATTTGCATTGGCTGTTGTTCAAGAGCATCGAATCACCATCTGTGTTATAATCCACTAGATAGTTGTGGCCCAGAAGGGCCTCACTGGCCCTTCTTGCACTCCTAGACCTTTTCTTGGATTTGCTGAGGAAAATTTATTGTCTGTCTTATGATGCATCCACTACTTTTATAGAGCAAGAAGTTTTAGTTTGTTGCGCTCCACTTTTCTGCCTAAGGTACATGTAACTTATCTGTGTTCTGCTTCTTAAAATACAGTTAAAAGCATGACCATTCTTATTGCAAATTATAATTGAAATTTTTGCCAGTTTTACGTTCCAAAGATGTTTCATGGAACAGATAATTTGATCATGTAATATGTCATCACGTGTGACATATGGAGAGAGCGGTTGCCTAATGACGGCTGGCTTTTCTGAGCTGATATTTCAGATTTTACAGAATACTGCAGCTGCTAGAGAGAAAATGTGAGAGGCTTTAAAGCACTGGATTCTGACCCAGCATTAGTTCTGGTTGTGTCTCGTTCCTGCCAGTGTTATTTTGGTCAGGTCTCTTGGCCACGTGCCTCGTTGCTGTCGTTGTGCCCATCAACGATGAGCCCCAGATGCCAACACATTTTCTCAGGCTCAACACTGATAAAACAGCAGTGTGTCTGCTTATAAGCAAGAAACATTTTAGATTGTACAGGCGTCCTGGGAAGTGTTTGGTATGGGAGAGTATCACTGACAAGAGATTTACTGGCAAGTATTGAAAGCCATAAGCTCATGGTTTTCAAAACAGTTCCAGTGTTCCAGGAGGTTTAACTTCCCAAATACTAAAGATCAGGACAAATTAATATTCTGGGCTTACTGGGAGATCAGAAAATAATTTGAAAACGTTGTGGTCCCCTATGCCAGCGTAACTCTGTTACTGCTGCCTGCTCAGGCTCAGATAATATCAAGTCTCCTTCACACTTGGGCCAAGTACGTAATAATCTGATTGGAGAGGAATCTGAGCTAGACAAGTGATTTCTCTGCTGGCATCAGCCTGGCAAAGGGAGCTCTTGCTTCGGGGCTTTGTCAGGGCTGTGGCAGGGATCCATCAGCTGCAGGATGGAGCAGGAGCAGTCCCTGTCTTGGTGACCCACGAGGGGCTCTGTTCTGGGGTGGGGCTGAGCCAGAGCTGCCCAGTCCCTGCAGCCTGGAACTGCCCCACTGCTCCCTCCCGGGACCCCCTCCACTCCCCCTCGCCTGGGCTTACTGAACCCGAGCTGCTTTTGTTGTTTTTGCATTTACCTCCTGTTGCACAGCTGTAAATCCCTGCTTGCTACCAGGGCAGAGTACTACCAAAAAAAAAAGAGTCCTGACATCACAGTTGTTCTAATGACTCTCATATTTTAATGCATTTAATTTGTGAGTACACAAATGCTCATTACATCAATTTTAGCCCTTTCCAATAGCCGTGGCTGAATTATGTAATGTCTGTTTTGCCTCTGCTTGCTTCCATAGTGTAAATTAATTTCTCCATGTATTGCTGCAGCGCTTTAGTCTAAAAGCTTTTTTATATGCAGTAGGCTGTGCCATTAAAAATCTCTTTGGAGACTGAATCGCCCTATTATCTGGTAACAATGTACTCACTGTGAAAAGCTGTAGCTAAAATCTGAGCTGTTGAACTTGATGTGTTTCAGCTACCTCCTCCCTCATCTGCTTCCTACCAAGCCAGCGTTAGATATCCATGGGCTCTGCCACCAGACCACAAACACGGTCCAGAGGGTCTTCAAGATGAGTTTTGTCCCCGTTGGCTTCTGGCAAAGGTTCATAGCCCGGATGCTAATTAGCCTGGCAGAGATGGACCTCCAGGTAGGTTCCTGTGTCTGCCTGCAAACAAAAGCAGACAGCTAAAGTGGTTCTGTGTAAGTGGGATGTCTGTTCACATCCCGCTCGTCTCAGTCACAGACTTCAGTAGCATTGTTTGAGTAAATAGGGAGAGACGAGGCTCTGCACTGAAGGTCTGATTCTGTTTTTACAGTAGGTGTCACTGAGAACAACAAATTGGCACTGGGGGAGAGAACCTGAGTTCTCCACAGCCTCTTTATAACATGATCCCCTGGAAGGTCTCAGTTCCTCCAGCATCTTCCAATTACAAGTAATTGGAGTTCTGCCTGCGGCTCTTGTCCATGACCATTCCACCAGGCCAGACTCCCTCACAGCTTTGCCAGAGGAGATCTGGAGCAGCTCCACCAAAGCCAGCTATCTGAGTCTCTATGAGTTTAAATGGGAAGAAAATTACAGGACTGTTGCCTTAATGAGGCACCCCATTAGTGCGAGTGCTGTGAGTGTCATTAAAGTAGTGTTTGCAAGGTTCTGAGAGCCGAGTGAATTTTGATGTTGTTGCAGACGTGTTTGCAGCAGTTTCTATCTGAAACCTTAATAAATACCTGCAAAATATTCATAGTACTGCTCTGGTATCTTCCTAGCAGCTCTCCATTGAACTGTGGGCTGTCAGTGATGAACAGAAGGTGGAAATCATGATACCTGGTTTTGGAAGTTCCTCTGTGTTCCAGGCTTCTCACACCATGTAATAACTTTGCTGCTTTTAATGGGCTGTCTTGGCAGCCCCTTGCTTACATCCTCCTGGGCACTACATAATCCTAGAGCACCTTTCCTAGGGGCTTCATCCAGTCCTCGTGAAGAGAATGGAAAGGATGCCAGGCGTCAGACCTGTCTGCAGGCAAATAAATGGTGGAGCAATGAGTACAGCAGAGTCCTGCCGATTCACTTTTTGGTTTTAAAACAGAAATACATTTTGCTCTAAGTGCTGGTTTGAAGTGTCTTGGAGAAGAGCCATCTTCCTCCCACTAAAACAGGTGGAAAAGTTAACTCTCTGCATTGAGGGCAGACTTCATCATTCACTAGAACATTTAGTACTTTAGGTTTATAAGACTTTTGCAAATGCAGAATAAATATGGCAAATGTCACAGTTATAGAATTAGCTTTGTGTGCTGATATTAAATTTTTCTTTTTTGAGTGGCATGAAAAGTTTTCCACTGTGGAAAAATCAGTTTTACCACGTGTATTTCCGTTCCATCGCAAAATCTTTTATGAGCACAAGTCACTTTTACTGGAAAAGGTACAACAGCACCTGTGAAAGCCAAAAAAAGAAATCACCTTCTTGCTTGATTAAAACATCCTTTTGAGAAAATTCAGCAGTTTAATGATTCTCATGCTTTTCTGCTTGTTTCAGCTTTTTGAAAACAAGAAGAACACCAAGACAAGAAACAAAAAGGTGACCATCTACAGCTTCACAGGCACCCAAAGGAACCGCTGCAGCACATTCCGAGTCAAAAGGACTCACACTGTTTACTGGCAGGAAGGTCTGTTCGTTACCTTTGATGGAGGCTATCTTAGGTAATTTGTGTTCATAATGCAGCATGTGTGACAGGGGACTAATAGAGTGTATGAAACACATCAGCTGAATGGAGATGGATGGGCCTGGCTCAGGCTATGTGCTCACTCATCAGGACAAGAGGAGGCTCTTCTAATGGACATAACTCATCTGGTAACAACTGCTGACAAAAATGATGAATAACTGATTATGTGGCAGGTCTGAATGTATCAACCTTATCTGTTATTGCAGCCACAAATTGAAAGAGGCCTGAGAACAGAAAGTGAAATTCTGAGCAGGGCTCTGCCAGCTTAAAATCGTGCATTTTCACATGCAAAGGTTTCCTTACCTCAGTGAGTTTTCCACTGAATCCTAAGACTTCACCACTGCATGGCAGTGATCCAGGTCAGTGGAGGTGCTTTTGTGCAGCAGGGACCGTGGACAAGTGCCTTAACCTGGCCAAGGCAGAGCGTCTGCTGGCTGCCAGCCTGGGGAAAACCTCCTGCCCATGTTCTTTCACAAATGCAGACACTTAAGACTTTTGCTCCTTCAGTCCCTGGCAGGACAGGGAGGAACCACTGGTGCTGCTGCATGGTTGGAGACCAGAAGGAAACAGTGACTCTCCTGAGTTTCCAAGCTCAGTAGAGACTTGAATGCAGACACTGCGAACCACAGGCTGGAATCCTAAATTCTGGACCGTGGTAGTGGTCATGCTTTACCTCCCCCTGTATTCCAGGGAGTTATACTTTCATGGGAATTGTGCAAAAATTATGTCTGTAAACTTTTCCTAACGGTTTTTGGAAGTGTTATTATTATTCCACTGGGATTTTAGCACTGATTTTACAGCTCCCAACTTCCGTCATTCTGTATGGGGCATTTCTGTCAAAACTGTCCGTCATACTCAGCTTACTTAGGCCACAGTGCTCTGTAGGTCTGACCCTCTATAACATTTACCCTTTGTGAGTAACTGGCATTTCTGTGCAAGAATTCTCTTCTCTTGCAGAACAGGCTGAGTTGAAAATCACCCTCGAAGCTAGAATTGCTTTCTGTTCTGATGACTCATGAACTGTGTGTTATTACGTAACTCAGGTTTCCTGCCAGAGAGAAAGTTTGTTGACACTGATACTTCAGAAAAGCTTCACACGTCTGTCTTTTGTCTTTCTTACACAGTGTCGAGTCCTCTGATGTGAACTGGAAAAAGAAAAAAAGTGGTGGAATTAAAATAATTTCCCAGTCAGAAGTGAGAGACTTTTCAGCCATGGCATTCATCACAGATCATGTCAACTCTTTGATAGACCAGTGGTTCCCTGGTAAGAGAACAACTGTAATTTTCTCTGCAGTGTTGTCTTTTAAACAGAGGGTTCTTTGACAGAGCTCTCCAGGTGCACAATATTTTGTGTTAACTGAAGACCCCTCAGGCTCTGACAGTCTCAAGCCAATAACATTTGATAAAAGTAATAAACCTGCAGACAGATCAAGATTAGTTGCCAACACCCTTTGGTCTAGACATTGTGTCTTCCAGTCTGTCTGTCACAGCAGCAGATTTGAAACATTACAGTTCAAACAGGACCTGTAGGAGCTCAAGAAACTTCCAGTGCTCATAGCAGGGGCAGGATTTGGCCCAAACTACTTGGTGCTGTCCCTTGAACTCATTTTAGCATCAGCTGGGATGAGAATTTGCCCATCATTTCTAATGTTCTATGAGTTATAAAATTCTGATGTGGGAGGCGTGACTGAATGTGGTACCAAGGACTCTGTGCCAAGGTAACTTCCTTGACTCCTGCAGCTGTTTTTCCTGTGCTCAGCACAGATCCTGCTGTTACCCAGCAGGCTGCTTGCAACCCCAATACTCTTCATTTGAAACCAAAACAAAATCTGAAGTGTTCTTTGTCGTCCTACCCTGGTCTAGGAAGCAATGCCAAAGTCTCTTAATTGGAGGCTCCGTGAAGGAAACCGTGGTGCACTCTCACATACTCACGTTCTACATGTTCTGAAGATAAAAGAACATTTTATTTGCCTTTGGATTAAAATAATGCTGAAGTTAATCAGTGAAGCTTGAGAAGAGTCACGACTTCAAAGGCTGTAGCCTGTGTTCACCCTGACTAATTGTGGGCATTTAACAGAGCCTGTCACCACAAAATCCTTCTGTAGTTATGGGAGAGGTGCGAACCTCCCAAAGGCTCAGCTGAGGTAGAATCCACGTTTCCCCTGAAGGGGCTGAAATCGTTGCCCAGGAGGGAGCCCAGAGGAGCTGTGTTCCCAGCCTGGGTGCTGCAGGGGCGAGCTCAGCCTGGGCTCAGTCTGCTGTGCCTCCCAGCTGCTCCCATTGCCGTTCCCGCCTGAAGCCCCTGGCAACTTGCAGTCTGGGAAGGGACAGAGACATCCAGCAAGTAGCAGGGTCTCTCCAATGCTTTGTTCTCATACTTCTGATTTCTGCTGGGCCTGAGTACATTTTCCTCGCAAGCCTGTGACCAGAGCAGGGTAGGTATTGGGTTGTATCCACAGTCCCATCTCCCAGCACTGTCCCTGTGCACTTTACAAAAAGCTATTTTCTGTTCCAGTCAGTGCCCTGCAGCAAACTGCTGCTGTCATGAGTGTGACCATTTCCAGCCCGTGGATCCTGCTCGTGCCTGCGGACATTGGAATGCACTTGGAGCTGTTGTTCCTTCTCAGCTGGTGTGAGTGACGTGGTTTCCTGTTTGTTTGCTCTCTTTCAAGCCCTCACAGCCACGGAGAGCGATGGCACGTTGCTGATGGAGCAGTATGTGCCCTGCCACATCTGTGCAGCTGCCAGGCCAGAGCAGGGCGAGGGCAGCGAGAGGGCAGAGGACGTGCAGTACTTTAACATGGAGGATTGTGTCCTGACTGCCATTGAACTGGACTACATCACCTGTCCTAACCACCCTGACATCCCTGTGTCTCTCCAGGAGCTGGTCCCAGAGCTTTTCATGACTGATTTTCCTGCCAGGTAATGTCTGGTGGCCTTTGATTGAGTTTCAATATACCTGTGAGATTTGGTTGGGCTCGTTTCCTAAGTCGCCTCTGCTAGCGGGACGTACTGACCACAGGAAACAAATCCATCTGCTCTCACTCCTGGCAGTTCATCCCAAACTGCACTCCTGGTGTTCAGCAACTTGCTCAGACAATAGCTGTGTGCTGACCGAGTCATCACACCGGGGGTCCTTTGAGATCGCTGTGGAGCAATGTGAAAGTCCCTTTTTAAAGCCACAGCTGTCCTGCATTGATTGCCCAGAGCTCTGGCCAGAACTTTCTGTAGCTGGAGCCTTTCTGGGATCCCACAAAAGGAGATTTTAATGTGGCAAAACCAAAGGAAGTGCTGCTGCATCACAAGATTAGCACTGAAATGGCCTTAATTTTGTGAGAGCCTGTAGGTGGGTGAATTTCTGGACACCACAGAAGGATTCACACTGAGCCGGGGCTCCTCGCTGAGAGCTGCTGGATGTGCTGGGTGTGTGGCAGCCCTGAACAGCTGAAGGAGCTCTTCCCTACCCATGGCAGCACTACCAAATCTTTAAGCTGCTTAACTGCATTCCCAGATGGGCTCAGTCTTACACCCCTTATTACTCGGTGTGCAGATCAAGGGACCTGACAGCAGGCAGGGCAGGAGAGCAATGTCCCTTTGCTTCACGCTCTCTCGGACCTTTGAGTGCCCAATGCAGAATCATGAGACCTCCAGGCCAAACTGTTGGCTGCTGTCAGAGCTCTCTGTGCTCCCACTGACCCCTGTTGCTTTGTTGGGGTCGTTTTTCTGGGCAAACACCCCATCAGCTCCTCCACAGCCCTCCTCACCCTGTTATCTCCTGCAGATTTATTTGATGGGTGCTAGGCAAGTGGAGACATTTGAAGTGTGAGCAGCTGTGAAAGTAGTCTCTGGGAGAGTGGGGAAATGATGAATTGCAGCCTGGGAACCCTAAGCTGATTTGAATAATCAGGTTTCAGAGTGTGGGGCTGTTCACAAACATCCTGTCCTGCCTCAGTGGAAAAAGGAGGAACAGGAGGTAAATGAAGCAAAAAAAATCATTAATACAGATAAATGGTACAAGTACCTGTGTCATCTGCTTGGAAAAGGAGCTTATGTGCTTTCCAGATCTGTTTGATTCTTGAGGGATAAATTAGTAAAAAGCCTTTTTTGCTTCTTTGCTCAAATTACTTTTTTTTGTAAGAAATCTGTTGTACAACATGGGCCAGCATAGAGTGCACTGAGATGACCAAAGTAGTTTAGGTGATCCAGTCCTCTTGGTAGATAAGACAAGAACCCATTAGGCATTTGTGAAAATGGAAATCACATTAAAAACATGAATTTACAATGTCTTTGAAACTTTAATTAAAACCCCTCAATTTCCATTTGGCAGACTGTTCCTGGAAAATAGCAAACTGGAATGCAGTGAAAATGAAAACAACGTTCTTGGCCAGGGTGGAAGTGGAACTGTTATATATCGGGCGCGATACCAAGGAAAACCAGTGGCTGTGAAGAGATTTCAGATTAAAAAATGCAAGGGTTCTCCCACTTCAGCTGCAGGTACAATGCACAGATTCGGTGTCAGGAATCGGCTCCTGCAATCTGGGATCCCAAGCTAAGCCCAAGAGCCTTTGCTCTGCAGAGTGCTGGCAGCAGCTGTTTAAATACAGCATGGAAATAGATAGCAGAACAGATGGGTTTCAGTGGAGGAGGAGGATGCATCTGAGAGTCCTTCACGAGCACTTGTAGTGATGAAGGTCACTGGCACTGCAGGAAGCTTCTCTCCTGCAGATCAGTGGGTGGATTCACAGGGGGCCAAGGCAGAGCCCTTGACTGGGAAGAGAGGCAAGATTTCCTCTCCTGTTCCCAAGGTATTTGGCCATGAGAGGTGTGGATTTGCTTGTGTTTGCACTGAGGACTTGAGGGTCTCCACCTCTGAATTGGTGTTCTACCCCATCTGTGCCAGCAGCTGCAGAAAGCAAACTGGGAATTCTTCTGAGCTCGCCAGCTCCTCCAGGCAGGGACGGGCTCTCCTGTGGAGTCCAGGTTTCCAACAGAACCTGAGTCCACGGACAAAGGAAAGGGTAAAGTGCCTCACATTCCTCATTTTTGTCAGGGGAGGATGTGGTGAGCCCCTGAGCTGTGGAGGAGGCCAGCTGCTGTCCCAGTGACAAATAACTTTTGGGAAGAGCTGACCTGCCTGAGCAGCCTGTGGTGTGCTGTGGCAGCAGAACCATTACTGTGATGGGTCTCTCTCCTGGCAGGGAAACTGGGAAACTGTAGGGAAGAGCCCTTCCAGCAAAGGGTCTGCCATGTGCCATCGACACAGAGCCCCTGCTGGGAGAAGCACAGCACGAGTTTTCCAAAGCCATCCAGGGGATATGTGAGAACAGCACGTGCCAGACACCGGAGCCTGGTGTTTAAGGACCAGGGGAGCTCTTGCTTCCTGAGGCACCAGCAATATCCTGCCTGTAGCCCCTGTCTGCTCGTGGCTCATGCATCAACAGAAGGATCCAAGTTGAAGCCTTGCTGTTGGCTGATCCCACCAGCCGCCCTCCTCCTGCAGCCCTTGCTCCGTGATCACCTCCCAGAGAGTTTGTGACTCATTTTCTGAGCAGGGCAGTGAGGAGGGCGCTGTGTGTGTTTGCAGATACCATGCTGAAGCACCTGCGAGCCATGGATGCCATGAAGAACTTCTCGGAGTTCCGTCAGGAAGCCAGCATGCTGCACTCCCTGCAGCACCCCTGCATCGTGTCCCTCATCGGCATCAGCATCCACCCGCTCTGCTTCGCCCTCGAGCTGGCCCCGCTGGGCAGCCTCACCACCGTCCTGTCTGAGAACTCCAAAGGTAAAGCCAGGCTCTCCCTCCACTCCTCTCCCGCTGACAAATGGTCAGCAGTGTTTAAATTACTGCTTGATTTGCTGGAGGGGATTTTTTTTCCAGACTAAGGGAAGTGGGAGGGATGGAATTGTTCTTAAACTGTGCTTTTGGGAAGCTAGTAAAAATTGATGCTCAGGATTCTCAAAACTGCTTTGGAGACCTGGATTTTCAATTTCTCTGCAAATTAATACAGAGTGCATCTCTCTTGAGTGCTGCATGGATAGTGCTGTGTTTTTCCCCCTGCAGATGGGTGTCTGGTACTCTAAATTATCTCATAATTATCTGTGTTGCTGTCATTATCAAATGAACGACACTAATTCCAAGATAAGTTGAGGCCATCTGACCCTCTTGGCACCTTGGCTTTGTGTCAACTTTCAGTCAAACACTAATTTGCACCAGAAGATTTAGCGGCCTAGAAGTGAAAGGGTTTAAAAAAAGAATCTAATAGGACTGTCAGACACATATAGTAACATAAACAGTGTAATTTCAAATGGTGGCTTTGAGTGATATTTTAAAAGGTTGTCAGTTATTGCTCTGGAGTTAAAAAGAGAAGGAGAGAGGGGGAAGGAGAAGCAGTTATGGCAATTGCAAGAGCTGTTCCGTTGTGCCAGGGTCCTCCCTTGTGCCGCTGGGACACATGCTGACACACAAAATAGCCTACCAGATCGCCACTGGCCTGGCCTACCTGCACAAGAAGAACATCATCTTCTGCGACCTCAAGTCGGACAATATCTTGGTGTGGTCCCTGGACGTCAGGGAGCACATCAACATCAAGCTCTCCGACTACGGCATCTCCCGGCAGTCGTTCCACGAGGGCGCGCTGGGCGTGGAGGGCACCCCGGGCTACCAGGCCCCCGAGATCCGGCCCCGCATCGTCTATGACGAGAAGGTGACTGGGGGGTGTCCGTGGGGCAGCCCTGGGACAGCAGTGGGGGGCTGGCACCATTCCATGGCTCCATTCCCTTATCCATGCCTGGGGGGTGGCGCTGCCTTTCTCACTGTGGCCTTCCTTGCTCTCCTCTCCACCCACCAGCAGAGCCTGGCCCTGATTTTTCCCTCTGTTTCTGGCTCCAGGTGGACATGTTCTCCTATGGGATGGTCCTGTACGAGCTGCTGTCTGGCCAGCGGCCTGTGCTGGGACACCACCAGCTCCAGATTGCCAAGAAACTGTCCAAGGGGATCCGTCCTGTGCTCGGGCAGCCCGAGGAGGTGCAGCTCTACAGGATGCAGGCTCTCATGATGGAGTGTTGGGACACCAAGCCAGAAAAGGTACAAGCCCACCCTCCTGACCCGTGCTCTCTGATCTGGCTGTCCCTCTTCATGCTGGAGGGCTGAGCTTGCTCCTGGTACAGCACAGCAGCTCGATTGCCCATTTACCCCTCCTGCTGATTCGGCCCAGAATTCCTGTTGACTTAAATGGGAGTTTTATGAATGAAATGATGACAGATTTGTGGCCTTACACATCTGTGGTGACTTGAAGGTCCCTTAATGTCGATGGCAGTTAGGCTGCTGATTTCACCAGGGCAAGACATTACCCATAATTTCTAGAAACAGCTCCAGTGTCGTGCTGTGAGTGCAACTACAAAGACTTCAAAATCCCCGAGATTATAAAAGGAGGTATGAGGAAGGAAAAGCTTCAAAGTACAAGAAAAGGATTATGCTGCATTACATTTTTCATTAATTTCAATTGGTGTTTTAGAGCTGCTGTCCTTCAAACGAAGGTCAGCCTGACTCTCAAACTGTCATGCAATAGGTCAGCTTCCAAAATTCGGAAGCCTGAAGAAATTAATCAGTAAAACGTGTAAGAGAATGACAGACCAAGAATAAATAATCATAGAATCAGAATGGTTTGGGTTGGAAGGAGCCTTAAATATCACCCGGTTCCACCCCTCCTGCCACGGGCAGGGACACCCAGCCTGTGCTTGTGCTCGGGATTGCCCTGATCCAGGGGCAGGACCTTGGATTTGGCCTTGTGGAACCTCGTGTTTATTGTGGCTCTCCTCTTTCATCCTGTGTGACGCATCTTTCTCTTTTCCTTCCCCCTCAGCGTCCCCTGGCCATTTCTGTGGTGGGGCAGATGAAAGATCCTACCTTTGCCACGTTCATGTACCTGCTGTCCTGTGGGAAGCAGTCTTCCTTCTTCTGCTCCCCAGGGCAGGAGTACACGGTGGTGTTCTGGGATGGGAAGGAGGACACCAGGTGAGATGGCTCATACGAGCAATTTGCTTTTTTTTTCTTTTTCCTTTATAAGTAAAAAATCCTTCAGCATCTTCGCTTCTGCCTCTGGGAGGGAGGTAAAGGTGAAAGTGAACTTGGATGAATGCCAGGAATACAGTGAACATTGTTTTCCCAAACTCTTTTAATTGGGAACAGTGGTTGCTTTATAAAGGATATTTAATGAGCTTAACTCTGCTTCAGTTAATATGAGGAGAAGATTAGGGCAGTGTAATGATTCACACACACAGGATGAAGCATTTGCACATGAGAACAGACGTGTTCTGCCTTTCCTAATGAGGCCATTTAACACTAAACCTTTCCTAATTGAGGCTGCAGTTCCATCTCTCTTCTGAAAAGCAATTAAGCACATGCTTAAATCCTATTGCAATCATCGGGAGTTAACCACATGCCTGGAGCTGTGTGTGCATCCAAGTGTGCACTGCCAGTAAAATGTGTTCTGGACTGAAGGCATGTGCTTAAAATGTTATTAAATTGTGACTGAGGTGATGGCATTTTTCTCAGCCACATGTGACCTGTGGCTAGTTAAGTTCATTTTTATGGATGCTACTGATGTTTATAGCCTCCGTCTTATTTGGAAATGCTCACAAACCGATCTGAATTTTGTATTCATGTGTTCATTATTTTGCAGCCATTAAGCTAATGGGAAAGGCACGTGATTTGTTCCTGAAGTATTTGCTTTGCCATTTGTGGTGCCTGGTCAGTTGTTCAGTGCAGGCAGTGTAACTATTCCTGCTGTACTGGTGATGCCCAGATGTATTTTGAATACATGGATGTTGTCCAAATATTCACAGCAATATTTCTCAGTGAATCTGCTTCCTGACTGGACAATCCACTTACTGGAGATTGCTGAATAACAAGTTACTTACATGTGACAGATTTCAGGATGTGTAATTGCTTGTCCCACAGTTGGTAAAACATCTGGGACTTGCAGATGTGGTTGTGAATATCCAGTTATTGTTCAAACATCCAAACCAAATAACTTCCCCAAACAAACAAAATCCTTTTAGCTGCAAGAAACTATTAATTAGGCATATCTATAAATAATTTTATTAGGTTACAGATCTTTGCTCTGTAGAATCATGCTCTTCTGTTTATGTACTGGAATAATAATGAAGCCAGATAACAGCGAGGCAGTGAACTTGGAGAGCAGATTCTCTCTTGAGAACCTAATGGGCAAGATGGGCTGAAACTTCCCAGCTATTAATTACTGCTGTTCAGCTGGAGCTGTTTGTCTCACAGCTCAGCCACAGGAACTCACCACATACATCCTCCCAGCCCTGTGCAAAGTCAGAGGGCTGAGTGTAAATTTTCACAGAAGCACCTGCACATCTGCCCCTGAGGAAGAGCCGTGGCACATCTGTCCTTCTCTTCCTCTGCAATGGGGAATTTACAGTCTGGAGGGGTGTAGATCCTTGCAGCACCATCCACATCTGGACAGTTGTGTTAGGGCTTGGCCACAAGGCCCTCAGCCCTGTGCAGGTGGAATGTTGGCTTCAGGAAATCCTTGTTTGCTCCTTTCAGGAACTACACGGTGGTGAACCTGGAGAAGGGAGTCCTGGAAGTGCAGAGGATGAGCTGCCCAGGAATGAAGCTGTGCTGCCAACTCAAATTTCAGAATGCCCTGTGGGCAGCCACGGAGGTGAGCGCTGCTCGGGGTCCCCCTCGAGAGGGGCCTCGTTAGGAGAGACAAACCAAGAGAAAGAGCCTGATAAATTAATAAAGCCAGGGGTGTGTGAGACAATGGTCTCAGGTGAGCAGCATCTGCTGTCTCCAGGTGTTTTGTTTCTTCCTGACACATGGATCCAGCCCGTGCCTCCTGGAGCCCAGAGCCATCGTGGGAACCTCGGCTTTCCAAGGGGAAACCCTCGGGATTGGAGCAGTCTGTACCCGGGGGTTCGTGTGGGAAATGTCCTTATCTGTGAGCAATAAAGGGAGGCAGTGACAGAAAACATGCATTTCAGGGTGGGGTTTTGAAAGAGGCCGGAGGGATTGGAAGGTTGGTGGGAAATGGGTACCCAAGGTTTGTGTTTGCTGTGGAAAATTGCAGCTAGAAAGATAAGAGTGAGGGAGCACGGCTGATTTATCCCCCAGAGCCCCTGTCCACCCATCAAAAAGGGCTGTGTTGAGCATCAGCCAGTTCTGACACCATCATTTCACACAAAGCAGAGAAAAAATAGCCAAAAGAATTAAATGTACCTGAAGTTCAGTGTTTTAGGTGGGGGAAAAAAAGACCACACTTGCTGAATTAATAATTTGTGTTGGCTATTTCACTTTGCCCTGGCATGGATGCTGTGAATGTTGTGAATATAAATTTTTTTCCCCCATAGGAAAATAAGATACTTTCACTTTTTCTGTTCTCAAATAGAGGCCAAGCTAAATTTTTTTTTTTTAAATTTTTTAATAACAGTAAGTGTTAAAAAAATTGAAATTCAAAAATCTTTAAGCATTGTATTTCCACCTCTTGTATCAGAATGAAATGTGTTGCTGGTTCCCAAACTGGGTGCTCTTCGTCAGTCTAGTAGATTTAGGAGGTGTGGGGCAGGTGTAATTCCACATAAAATGTAATACCAGCTTTCTTTGAATTGACAGATTAATGCAAAATAATATACAGCATGCTTCAGTTGTTGTTTGGGATTTTTGCATTCAGAGTTGTGCTTTTGGATGTGGTGATAAAACCCCTGTAGTGGTGGTTTTTGGTGACTTTTGGATAATGCACATATTGCCCACAGCTCATTCTGGGGAAGGCAGCACCTGCTTCCTACCCTTGTGCCAAAGGCACTCCATAGAAAACAGAAATTCAGACTTTGGGTATAAAAAAATACAATAAAAACTGATTTTGGAACTAATTAGATCTTGCTCAGGTATCAAAATATGAAAACTAAGAAGGCGACCAGCATTTATAGAATTTTATGTGCTCTTTCACAGGACCAGAAGATTTCTGTGTATGGATTGCAGGGCATGTGTCCCTTGAAGACTCCACTGAAGGGTTTGGACACTCCTGCCACCGTGAGCTGCTTCCTGGTGATGCCTCTCGTCAGAAGGGTAAGGGGCAGCCCAAAGGACAAGGGGCATTAGTGACACTCGCTGCTGGGCCAAGCTGCCACACTCAGCTGGTGCTGAAGGACTTTGCAATGCCCAGGAACTTTTTGGCACTGCAAGGGGAAGGTTGCCAGGGCTTTGTGCCTCTGCCAGAGGACAGAGGTGTGGGCAAGAACCGCAGTCAGGGGACCAAAGCTGGCACTTCCAAGCCTGCTGGGAAAAGAGTCAAAACAGATCAAATTCCTCGGCAAGGAAGTTTTCCAGCTGCGTTTCCACATCGCTGGAACACAAGGCTTAGGCTGATCAAGCAAAGGAGAGAAGACATGAAACAATAATTAGAATAGAGATTTGTTAAGTGCTAATGGAGGATGTGGATACATCCTGCCTCTTGTACCCACTGTTTTCCTGGGATGTGTGCTGTCATTTGTGTGCACAGTCATCCTTAAATGTTATCTGGGCTCAGCCACACTCCTGGTTTGGTTTTGAATGAGAGCACTGAGATAATACAGCTGTTTTGGGTAATGCTCTTATGGGTAACGTGGATAATTACTGTTATGGGCATTAAAACAAGTTATATGTTATCTGCCTAGTCCTGGAATTGCCAACATCCCGTTTCTGGTGGGAGAAATCTGACCTGAGTGCCTATTGCGGGCAAGTCTTGGGAGATGTATAAAAACTGTTTTTGAGCTAAATTACCTCCGGTTTGCTTACAGCCACCTCGAGTGAAAACATGTAATTATGTTCCAACATTACTGGTAGCTGTGTAGTCTTTGCAAATGCCAGCAGACTGGGATGTGTCTGAGAGCTCAGCACAGCTCTGAGCTGCTGGTTTACACCACAGGCCTGTCTGAGCCATTGTCCATTTCTGGCTCGTTTGCTGGGCGAGCTGCATGGCCTGGATCCGAGGCGGATGGTTTGTGTGAGGTGTGCTGCTGCTGCTGCGCTGCCAAACGTGGCCTAAGTAGGGCTAAAGGAGGGCATCGATGTGAAGCTGGCACAGGGCTGGATTTCTCTGCATCTCTTGGCTTTCCTTGGCTCCCAGACCTGCAGCGTTTCTCTGCCGTGGAGTTTCATTTCTGACGTGTAGGGCAAATTTCTTTTTCATGCTGCCTGAGGTTCTGTCCAGCACAGTCGAAGGAGTCTTTTGCTTTCAGCTTTTCCACTGTCACACAGCTTGCAAAGCCATTCCTCAGGGGTTACGAGTGGCTTTATGTCTCCAGGTTTCTATTTCCAGTTTGTGGCTTGCCTAGAAAATGTCATAAATAATGCCAGGCCCTACAATAGCAATATTGAGTCTAGACACCTCCCTTCCTCCCCCGACCCTGCCCAACCTTCCAGAAATCCACATCCCTTCGGCTCACTCCTTCTTAGTTTATTGGACTTACTTTTTCCTCTCTCTTCATTCTATGAATGAGTTTGGCAGTGAAATGGCCAGAGCAGCAGCCGTGGGGATGTGCAGACCAGGCTGGCAAGAGCTAAACCAGCCAGTTTTTCCAAAAAAACCGAAGTGGAAAGCTTGCACTTGTCACACTCACGGCATGGCCCTGTCAGAGTTATCACAGTCATTGTTGTCCAGTGGAGAAGGGAATTGCATTTCCCTGGGAAGAAAGCCTTTAGCTGGTGAGATGTGAGGTAACTTTTAGTCAGAGAATTGCCGTGGGATGTTGCTGGGAAGGGGAATTCTTTACGACTGCCTTGGGAAGGCTGATCCAAAAGAAATAGTTTCCAAAACTTGGTTTCTCATCCAAAGGAAGCATCATGGAAATTTGAAAGCAGCTGAGAGGGGCCCAGAATCCGAAACTCACTCGCCAAGGAAAAATCTTGTACAATTTAAGCTTTTTGTTGCATGCTTTTGTCACTAGTATCATTCTTTTTGGTAAACAACACAATTTTCAGACAAAAAAAAAAATCCAATTAGCAAATGAGCAGGTTAAAGAGGGCAAACCAAGATACATTGTGCCCTGGTTTGTAGCATTCTTACAAAGACGTGGAGGGTGAGAGAAACCTGAATGGGTGCAAGTCTTTGGCCTCTCACAGAAACCTGGAACACATGGAAACAAAAGCTGCATTTAAAGGCTGCAGCCAGCAGTGCCAGACCCTGCGGGGACTGGAGGAGGAGGAGGTGACCAGGCCCTGGAGCAGCATTCGTGCCGTTTCTGCTGAGCAGCTTGCAGCGGGACAGCAGGTCTGGGGGCGGCTCATCCCCGCACATCCCACCCCGGCACGGCCCCGCTGCCGGCCCTTCCTCCTGGCAGAGCACAGCCTTCAAACGCAGCTCTGTTGCTGGGTGTTTTTGTTGGCTCTTCGCGGAGCCCAAATGTTGAAAATGAATTCTGAGAAAGTTACTTAAGGTTTCTGGAGGCTGCAGCCCTGCCTGCCTTTGGTCACTGCTGGAATACCCTGACTGGGAGAGTCTTGCCTCAACAGCGCCGAATAAAATCCGGCAAGTTGGTGGCACCTGTGGGGAGGTGGTTTTTGACGGGGTCTCCTGTGGAATTGGTCGCTCCCTCAGCTCAGTCGCGTGGGGGATGGCAGGGTGAGGGCATTTCTGAGCATTTGAGTTCCTGCTCCTTGTTTCTTATCTCTCTGGGAGATAACAACAATGGCTGGATAGAAACAGGTCCTGATAGCCAAGGCAGAGAGCAATAAATGCCCCAGTGAAAAAAATATCTTCCCAGTTTGCTTCCCCTGTTGTGCCATCCCAGACAGACCAGGATTTGGCACTGGCGTTTCTGGTAACACCAGGAGGGGTCACTGACCCAGATATGCCTGATTATGGTGCCGACTGCTCAGTGCCAGGGAAATTTGGCCTGTGGAACCCAAAAGGGAATAGGGATTCCCTTTGTAGTAGCTGACACTAATCAAGGAATTCAAAATCATTTTTATGAAGACTTATGCTTGGGTAATTCAGCATTTTCAAATTAAATGAGACAAAATTGTAATCTCTGAAGATTTTAATAGTGTCCTGTGTCACACTGGGAGCAGTCCAGGTTGACATACCCGCATTACAGTTAATATCTGATGTTCCCATTCCAATTTAAATTTTCCTCTTTTAGTAAGAAATGCCTCTTGTGCAGGGTCCTTTGGACTGAAAAAGTTGGACCGTTTTTTACCAGAGAAATGTGGGCTATTCTGCTTTGTTTTATTCTGTTTTAAATAATTGAACTCGCTTCCAAAGAAAAAGTAACCCAAAACCCAGCTTGTGCAAAGCATCGTGCCATGATCCAACCTGCTGATGCAACTCCTTGGCAAAGCCACTTCCAGGAGCCTTTGCACCAGATCCACATGGCAGCAGGGACATGGCACCGAGCACTGCAGGTCATTGGGGTTTCTTTTAATTAGTGGTTAGAGAATTGGGACTGGACTGAGTTAGTCCAAGCCCCATTTCACAACTTTCCACTTGCTTTCCTAGTTTTTCCAATTACAGTAAAATTCTGCTGTGATTTGGATTAGTCATACGGGCTCGGCGCTCTCGTGGTTTTACTCATACTTGGTGTGCAGAGAGCATCTCTTTGTCCAGGACCCTCAATGAGCCCTGCAAGCAGAGCAGTCAATTAAAAAACACTCACCCTGTCCTACCTGCCCCTCAGCAGATGGGGCAAGTCCAAGATACTGATTTTTCTGTGGGTTTAAACAGCCTGGGAACTCTCATCCGGGCCTGGCAGAGTCAAGATCCGTGGAAGGGCACAGGGATCCCCTAATTCATGAGCAGCAAGGGGTGGCTCTGAGCGCTCAGCCCATCTCACTGGCATCCTGAGCATGCCAAAAGCAGGGCTTTCCACTATGGAGAGGCTTAGGAGGGGTGAGGTTGTCATCTCTCTGTCTGGTTCTGTTTGGTTTGCTGTGCTTAGCCCAGGCAGACTGCAACAACAGCAAAAAAGGCCTGGGTAAAATAGTCTTTTTTTAGAACTTATTGCTCCGCAGGGAGGAAATAGAAAGGCCTTTGAGGTAAGTATTGTTTTATCTGCTTCACAGATGGGGGAGTTCCTGGTACAGACCCAAGGTCACGGGGAGTTTTGTTCCCAAGGGATCCATTTCCCAGTCTGTTGAACAGCATTTTGCCCGCTGGGATGAGCTGGAGGAGTCGTTGAGCCGTGGCCTTCTCAGCAGCTCCTGCCTGTGGGACGTGAGGGATCCGTGGCCACGGAGCTGGAGCTGTGTCCAGCACAGCTGTACATTTAGGGGCAGGTTTTTACCAACCTGCAGAATGGTTTGTGCTACTTGGCAGGTGCTTTGCTGAACTGCTGCTGCTTCTGTGCCCGTGGCTGGGGTGTCCGAGCTGCCAGGGATCCCAGACCCAGAGCACAGCCCTGGGAGGAGCAGTGCTCTCAGAGCAGCAGACTCTGCATGTGGAGTAATCTGGATGCTCATTTGTGGAAACACTGCCTCCTTCTTTCCATTTTTACTGCATTTCTTCCATTCCTCTCCTACCTGCACTGATAGCAATGGTTTAGCTCCTTTTTGGAAGTGAGCCGAGCCGGGTTTCTACAGCTGGATTCCTGGGATCATGATGGCTGTCTCTGAACATACTCCAGCTTGAGTTTGTGAACCTCCAGGGCAGGCTGCCAGGTCTGTCTGTCTGCCCTTGCCAGTAAAGAGAGAGGTAATAGTGGGTGAGAGGAGTGTGGCTCTGCAGCAGCTTCTAGAGAATGACTTATTTTTATGTTGCTGCTCTGGCTGTTTTGGGCTAAGTTACCAGTGTTCTTGCAGAGTGTGAGAGGCAGACAGAGCCTCTGGGATTGAAAGCTCTTGTATTGCAGAGAAATGAAGAAATAGGAAAAAATTCTTTACTGTTAGAGTGGTGAGGCCGTGGCACAGAGAGGTTGTGGATTCCCCATCCCTGAGGTGTTCAATGCCAGGCTGGGTGGGGCTTGGAGCAGCCTGGTCTAGGGGAAGGTGTCCCTGCCCATGGCAGAGGGATGGAATGGGGTGAGCTTTTAGGTTCCTTCCAACTCAACCATTCTATAATTCCATTCAATTCTCCTCTCTTTCTGGCAGAACTCATATGTGGTGCTGGCCGGCTTGTCTGATGGACTCGTAGCCGTGTTTTCAGTGTCCCAGGGCCTGCCAGGGGACAACTGCTCCTACCTGTGCTCCCACACCGCAAACAGGTCCCAGTTCAACATCTCCGACGACGACCCGCGGCAGAACCCGTACCCGGTGAGGGCCATGGAGGTCACCAACAGCGGGGCCGAGGTGTGGTACAGCAACGGCCCCGGCATCCTCGTCATCGACTGCGCCTCCATGGACATCAGCAGGAGGCTGGAGCCCTTCAGCCCCCCCTCCATCATCACATCCATCGCCTGCAACTCCGAGTGCCACGGCGAGGAGGTGGTGTGGTGTCTGGACGACAAAAGCAACTTCCTGGTGATGTACCACGCCAGCAGCTACCAGCTGTGTGCACGCTACTTCTGCGGGGACTGCAGCCCCCTCAGAGACATGTTCACCATCCAGCAGCCCTCGGCAGCCATCCCAGCCACAGCCCCCATCAGCCACGGGGCCATGGAGAGCAGCCCCCCCGGGGACATGAGCATCACGTACAGCCCGGACGTGGGCACCCAGATCCTCAACCACCAGGACTCGCTCACAGATTACTGCTCTGTGTCTTCCTACTCCTCCTCGCCTCCCAACAGGGTAACTCGCTGCCCCTCCAGCCTGCCCAGCTCACCCATGAGCTCTTCCAGTGCACCCTTCTCCGTGGATTTTGAGGAGTCTGAGAAATTCCACGAGCTGAAGGCTTCCCTGGATCACGATGCTTCGCCTGCGGGTGACAACACGGAGCATCTCCAAGCAGTCAAGATTCTTCCCGTAAAAGATCTCATCTGGATCCCCAGGTAAGTGGGTCACTTATCAAAGCAACTTAGTCAGAATCCCTCCTGGCTGAACATGAGATTAACTCGGGCTAATTCAGCAGCTTCTGCATTCCCAGTGTGATTCACCTGGCCAGAAAGTCAAGTTACCATTAAGAAATCCTTTTCCAGGTACAATGGAACATGGATTTTCTACACCCTTTGGAAGTATGTAGTGTTGAGCAGAATGCCCACGTGGAAGGCCTTGCTGGGTTGATTTCAGCAGAATGAGAAGGGGTGGTCAGACTCTGTTTCCCCAGCTACTGAGGAAACAAAGCAGCAGGCAGCCTCCTTGCTCAGACACAGCCCCGGCAAGCCCTGCTGCCTCCTGATGGAAACCTCTGGGAAGCTGATCTTGCTTGTCACGGGATCTCTCAGTGCAGTGGATTCAGGATGCCCTCGTGGCATCGCAGTGCCCCCTCCCCAGTAGACCCCATGTGGCTGCAGGTGGGTGTGGAGCAGAGGATGTTCCTCAGCATCCCCAGTGCTGGCGTGTGACATCTCCCTCGTTTCTCTTCCAGGAGAGGAGGGGACATCATCGTGATCGGGCTGGAGAAGGAGTCGGGCACGCAGCGGGGCAGAGTGATCGCGGTGCTGAAGGCGGGGGAGCTGGCTCCCTACGGGTGAGGCTGCCGGGGCACAGGGGCTGGGGGCACAGGGGCT